>CBVK0100527739.1:0-11797 GCA_900067695.1 Picea abies | reverse complement strand
ATGTCATGTTAATTTGGTTATGGGGTAATAACCAAAGAATTAAAAGATAATAACTTGTTATAGGAATGAATGCCAGTAAGCTAGTCATGTATGAGACCAGGACATGGTTAGATATGTCAAGGTATGGATATGGAAAGGTTATGAACCACACAGGTACTAAAATATTCCTACCTTTAAATAAAACTTGGACTGCAACCTTTTTTCTAACACTAATGAATACCACATAATTATATTCTTGGTGTAGTGTTCGGGTCGAAAAGGAAGGCATCCAATTAATTGGGAAGACAATAGGAAGTGTGTGGAGAATGTATCAACACATTGGCCAAAATTCCAACTTATGGATGGTGAGATACATGACTGAGATAAAGAGATTTATGTAATTCAATGCAAGGTGCACTGAATAAGTATGCATTGAGAATTGCACTTGTGCATAGTAAGTGATAGAATTGTGTACTAAATGCAATGGTTGAATGTGTTTTGTAAGTACATGCATATATATTATTGCATGGAAATAATTGTTACTAACAGTTGAAATGTTATGAACTCACGAAGTTGAGGACATTTCACAGAGGTGTTAGACATTGCAACAGGAAAGTTGCAAGTCAAGTAGTCACATGAGCATTGACTACAGGAAATTCTCTTGTTCAGAAAAATAAGTAATGAACTTACAGATATTACTGTGAGCATGCATATGCATAGAATGATGAATCATTCTATTTTATTAAATTTTTTGATAATCGTGATTGAATTGCTAGGTGCAAACAATTCTAATATCATTGCATAAGGTTTTGTACATATTGCAATTGAATTATGATGTATAGGAAATATTGACAATTTGTTGGTTGTATGCAAGATGAAGCATTGCAGGAAAAATGGTATGCAGTTTGGTGCATGTGGAAAACCACAAGGATGGTTGAATTCATAATATGGAAACAACCAAGAAGAATTATGAAATAGATTTCATGTTTTGGGGGAAAATTTGAATTCCCTTTTTAACTAAGTTTGAGTTCCTAAATGAATTCTTTTATGTTCTCTCATGATAACTTCATGTGGGTGATGCAAATGAGATGATGTTGATTAAACTTAGAATGTTAAATACAAAGAGTCGCTCAGGGAAGATGCTTGTGACATCCCAAAAAATAAAGTATTTTTGAAATTTAAAAAAAATGTTGGAAAATTATTCTGTTTTTAGTAAATTCGAATTTGGAAAATTTTTTCCATTTATAGCAATTCCGAATTTCGAATTTGATAATTGTAATTGATTATTACAATTGTTGGGAAGAGATCTGATTTGACCCAACTAACTATTTGACTATAACACTTGTATGAAAATAGAATATTTGTATATTGATTGCAGGAGGACAAATGGAACAACCATGTTAAAATCAGCTGACCATGACTCCGCAGGAGGACAAATGGAACAACCATGTTAAAATCAGCTGACCATGACTCCGTGAGTGGGGAACATGTTGGAACTACCTCTGGGATGATTGTTACAAGTGGAAAGTCAGAGATTTGGCCATTGGCAGCCCATGAAAATCAGGGATTTAGAAAGCTGTGAAAATTCCCAAGGGGGAAAGAAAGACCTAGGAAAAAGGATTATTTTGTTAAATAGCATATGTGAGGTGGCAGGACGTTGCCTAGTATGCGGGGAAAGAGACTATTGTTTTTTGTTCTTGTTGTTATGAACACTATTGATTGAGTGTGAGGCAAGAGGAGTCTACTAAAACTGACATACATTGTTGAGGAGGAGTTTTCTGAGTTAGCCCTCATGGATTCATGGTCAGGCTAGGGGGTGGATTGGGCAAGTGATTTGGCTGCCCTGTCCTATGGTTGGGAGGAATGTGGTTGTTCCCTTTGTCTCCCTGTGAATTGATCCAGATATGCATTCTATCTCCTTCTCTGTTTAGAATGACTAAATTGGTTTATTGGATTGTATTTGTCATTTAGGTTTGGAATAATATTATGGATAAATTATGTTCGCTCTTGTGAAGCATAAAAATTACAGAATGTCACCAGACTTAGTACTGAATATTTTTTTTGACTTAAAGCACTGAATGAATAATGAAGTTCCTTTTCCATACTTGTATTACATGAAGAATGCATGTGGCCAATTCTATAATTTATTCTATAGACTAGATTACTACTGTATATATATATATATATATATATATATATATATATATATACCTGGATGTATTTCTTATAGATATATACGTATATAACTATGTCTATTTGCTTGGTTGGCACTCGACATGAACACAATAGAAGAAGAATTCAGACTCAATGTTGATAACATAAATTAAAAGTATATACTTATACATGTACCGACCTGTCCTACATTCTGTAAGTAATCATTTCCAATAGACATGCAATTATGATAACAGGAACATTTACGAAATGGTAGGAACTATAGGAAACATTTTTTATATACATATTTCTTTTCCTTATTATCAAGTGTTATCGTAGATTTCCCAGAAAGGCCTTGTAACATTATAAAGAGTTGTACATATTTCAAGAATTTTAGATAAAAAACCTAACAGTTATACCATACCACACCGAACAACCAAAGTAGGGCCAACAGATTTATATACGATGACAATTTGTATAAAGAAATAATCCAGATATAGTGTACAGAGTCGAGAATTCTCAATCCTTTTTGTTATATATAGGCAGACTCAAGCTTGTATAATTACTTGATGTATAGATCCAATCAAACCCTTTGTGATCAGAAGTAATATAATTTCAGACAATTCGTATATACGGAAGTAAGGAAATTTAGGCTGTCTCTTATACACATCTCTTGAGCGGGCTGGCAAGGCAGACCGATATACGATGACAATTTGTATAAAGAAATAATCCAGATATAGTGTACAGAGTTGGGAATTCTCAATCCTTTTTGTTATATATAGGCAGACTCAAGCCTGTATAATTACTTAATGTATAGATCCAATCAAACCCTTTGTGAACGGAAGTAATATAATTTCAGAAAATTCGTATATTGAAGTAAGGAAATTTAGGAACAAATTTGAATACATCTCAGAATATATCATGTAGCCTACCAAACTAATTGCAAACTCGGATTGAATGTTACCTCAGTAAACGTGAAAGTATTTCACACCTAGTACTCTTAGTTTGTCAAAGGCATACGATGTTAAATTTAAAAGTAAAGTTACAGGAATGAAAGAATACATACGATGTTAAATTTAAAAGTAAAGTTACAGGAATGAAAGAATATAAACTATCAGGAATTCCAATATAATAAGAAAAGTTAGATCGTATTTTTCCATTCCAAAGTGTCGAGACAGGGGTCGGTAAAAGAAAACCCAACTAAGCCTTTTCGGTCAGACCCTTTAGTTTTACAGTGAACTCTCGTATTGGACCTTGGAAACATTTTTGCAGAGATATAAATAGTATACAAACGAACAATCTTTACCACAGTGGGATAAATCTTTCTTCTACCCTAAACGCCTAAGCTTCTTGGAAAGGGTAGAACGGAACCCGAATACCTTTTGCGTGGGTGATCGAAATTGCACCTCATATCTTCGCATGATCGAAACCCTGTACATTGAAAAAGACATCATTATAGTCTTGATCAACAAAGATAAGAAGATTTAAGTTAATATTAAGAAAAAAGCCAAAGTAATACTCATCTGTAGTTGGAGGGGTTTGACATCCTTCACCACTACAATGAACCGCGTGCCTCCCAGGCCAAGAAGGAAGGAGGGTCCCAAAATATCTTTGGTGGGTACCCTCATAAAACAAATCAGAGAGGCCCACCATTAGCATCACAGACCAGTAAATAACCAGAAGAAAATTTTAAAGGGTGTTTATTCGAATGTTGAACATCTATCTATAGGTCATACGAAAAGTATAAACCAACAGTTAACTCGAAATAAAATGTAAAGATGAGATGTTGCGGGCCAATAAACAATATCACTAAAATATATTTCGACTCTATAATTTAGCTTAGATACAGACACAACACAGTGTCGAAAATCCCAGTCACGCTTACCCTTTGAAATGCATTCTGATTTGTAAGAGGAGGAGCAAGAACAGCATAAACCCCAATCGCCCTTAGTATGTTTCACAGAGTATAAGCTTTCTCTTAAGATTTAGACCAACTACCAACCCTTTTTATGAGCGGCCCCCAAACAAGAAGTGTGCACTCAAACGTTTTCGTCAAATAGTCATACAACCAAAAACCCGAGAATAACTTTCTTACCAGTTGCCCAACCAGGTTAATGACGACATTCAAGGCGTGCCCGAGTGACTCACGTATTGGAAATTAAGCATAGCAGTGGACACATACGAAACCCTAACCTAATAAACTCCAGAGCCATAGTTATGGAAAAACATGGTGTATGCTAGAGATAAATCCAGTACTTAAACCAATGAATACAATAAGTAACAAAAAATGAAAACGCTACCTACGCGAATTCATGAATAGGAATTATAAATAACAATAAGTTGGAGCGACCTTGCATAGTGTTTGATTCAAGATTTCAGCTTTAGAATTAGATGCTTACCGATAGGAGAAGTAATCTTGGCAGGCGCTCCTTGCCACCATCCTCCTCATGACGAGAGCGGTCCAAAAGCATAAGGAAAGTGTAAGGTATTTTTTTTTGGAACAGGTTTGTTCAGAATGACATCAAACAACTACGGTTACCCTAAAACCCTGAACCCCGTGCTTATTGAATGCGAAGAGTACAACCGAGAACGCGCCATGTGATATGAGCGACTTGGTGTGTTTGAATTGGATGAGGGTACAAGGTCGTCTCTCGTCCCTCATCCACCTCCATTAATGGCTAGTCAGATATTAACTCCCGACTGTCAACCTCTTGTCATTTTAATTTATTTCACGAAGACAAGGGTGAGCCTCCTCAAAACCCTAGGTTTGAAAAATATCAACCTTTGATTACTTCTAGTTAGGTTAGTACCGGTAGTTATACTTTGCCTAAACCTGGGAAGATTAACCAACTATCTACTTAGAGTTCTACTATTAACTAGAAATTAGGTTGCGTGAGAAGAAAATACTCTATGTCTACAAGTAGTTAGCAAGGGAGTCATCGAAGTCATATTCACCTAGGGAAAGCCAAATAGTTAAGTGCAATGATGAAACAATTAAAGTATGACACCCTTACTATGTATACAAAGTATTATTCTTGGTTTTGGAGTCTAAAGTTGTGCGTCTATGTTTTACAAAGAATCTAGGGTATATATATATGGTTGGAACTAGTATGGAGTACTAACCTCCTATATATATATATATATATACCTGGATGTATTTCTTATAGATATATACGTATATAAGTATGTCTATTTGCTTGGTTGGCACTCGGCATGAACACGATAGAAGAAGAATTCAGACTCAATGTTGATAACATAAATTATAAGTATATACTTATACATGTGCAGACTTTGTAACATTATAAAGAGTTGTACATATTTCAAGAATTTTAGATGAAAAACCTAACAGTTATACCATAGCACACCGAACAACCAAAGTAGGGCCAATAGATTTATATATGATGACAATTTGTATAAAGAAATAATCCAGATATAGTGTACAGAGTCGGGAATTCTCAATCCTTTTTGTTATATATAGGTAGACTCAAGCCTGTATAATTACTTAATGTATAGATCCAATCAAACCCTTTGTGAATGGAAGTAATATAATTTCAGACAATTCGTATATATAGAAGTAAGGAAATTTAGGAACAGATTTGAATACATCTCAGAATATATCATGTAGCCTACCAAACTAATTGCAAACTCAGACTGAATGTTACCTCAGTAAATGAAAAAGGATTTCACATCCAGTACTCTTAGTTTGTTGGAGGCATACGATGTTAAATTTAAAATTAAAGTTACAGGAATGACAGAATATAAACTATCAGGAATTCCAATATAATAAGAAAAGTTAGATCGTATTTTTCCATTCCAAAATGTCGAGACAAGGGTCGGTAAAAGAAAACCCAACTAAGCCTTTTTGGTCAGACCCTTTAGTTTTACAGTCAACTCCCGTATTGGACCTTGGAAACATTTTTACAGAGATATAAATAGTATACAAACGAACAATCTCTACCACAGTGGGATAAACCTTTCTTCTACCCTGAACGCCTAAGCTTCTTGGAAAGGGTAGAATGAAACCCGAATACCTTTTGCACGGGTGATCGAAATTGCACCTCATATATTCACATGACCGAAACCCTGTACATTGCAAAAGACATCATTATAGTCTTAATCAATAGAGATAAGAAGATTTAAGTTAATATTAAGAAAATAGTCGAAGTAATATGCATCTATAGTTGGAGGGGTTCGACATCCTTTACCACTTGAATGAACCGCATGCCTCCCAGGCCAAGAAGGGAGGAGGGGCCCAAAATCTCCCTGGTGGGTACCCTCACAAAAAAAATCAAAGAGGCCAACCATTAGCATTACGGACCAGTAAATAACCAGAAGAAAATTTTAAAGGGTGTTTATTCAAATGTTGAACATCTATCTATAGGTCATACGACAAGTATAAACCAACATTTAACTCGAAATAAAATGTAAAGATGAGATGTTACGGGCCAATAAACAATATCACTAAAATTTGTTACGACTCTGTAATTTAGCTTAGATACAGACACAACACGGTGCCGAAAATCCCAGTCGCGCTTACCCTTTGAAATGCATTCTGATTTGTAAGAGGCGGAGAAAGAACGGCATAAACCCCAATCGCCCTTAGTATGTTTCATAGAGTATAAGCTTTGTCTTAAGATTTAGACCGACTACCAACCCTTTTTATGAGCGGCCCCCAAACAAGAAGTGTATAGTCAAACGTTTTCGTCAAATAGTCATACCACCGAGAACCCGAGAATAACTTTCTTACCAAACACCCAACTAGGTTAGTGACGACATTCAAGGCTTTCCCGAGTGACTCACATATTGGAAATTAAGCATAGCAATGGACACATACGAAACCCTAACCTAATAAACCCCAGATCCATAGTTATGGAAAAACAAGGTGTATGCTAGAGAGAAATCCAGTACTTAAACCAGTGAATACAGGAAGTAACAAAAAATGAAAATGCTACCTACGGGAATTCATGATTAGGAATTATAAATAACAATAAGTCAAAGCGACCTTGCAGAGTGTTTGATTAAGGAATTTAGCTTTAAAATTAGACGCTTACTGATAGGAGGAGTAATCCTGGGAGGTGCTCCTTCCCACCATCCTCCTCGCGACGAGAGCAGTCCAGAAGCATAAGGAAAGTGTAAGGTATTTTTTTTTGGAACAAGTTTGTTCAGAATGACATCAGACAACTACAGTTAACCTAAAACCCTGAACCCCGTGCTTATTGAATACAGAGAGTACAACTGAGAACGCGCCATGTGATATGAGTGACTTGGTGTGTTTGGATTGGATGAGGGTACAAGGTCGACTTCTGTCCCTCATCCACCTCCATTAATGGCTAGTCAGATATTAACTCCCGACTGTCAACCTCCTGTCATTTTAATTTATTTCACGAAGACAAGGGTGAACCTCCTTGAAACCATACGTTCAAAAAATATCAACCTTTGATTACTTCTAGTCAATTTAGTACCGGTAGTTACACTGTGCCTAAACCTGGGAAGATTAACCAACTGTTTGCTTAGAGTTTTGTTATTAACTAGAACTTAGGTTGTGTGAGAAGAAAAGACTCTCTGTCTACAAGTAGTTACCAAGGGAGTCATAGAAGTCATATTCACCTAGGGAAAGCCAAATAGTTAAGTGCAACGACGAAACAATTAAAGTCTTACACCCTTACTATGTATACAAAGTATTATTCATGGTTTTGGAGTCTAAAGTTGTGCGTCTATGTTTTACAAAGAATCTAGGGCCCTAAGTCCTAGGGTCATGTATTTCCCTTCTTCCAAAGGATAACCTTTTAATCCCCTTGTAAAAGCTAGTAGGACTTAAGAAAAAGTTGAAAGGAAAACTTTGGATGTTGAGTCTGTTATATGTGGAAAGGGAAGGTGAATACTTTAGGTATCAAAGTTTCACAATAGGATTAAATGGGTATTTAGCTAATTATGAGTATGTGTTACAGTTTTTAGAGTTTTAATGTACCTTAGAAGAATTTTTTATTTTTTTTTATGAAATTGAGGTCTATTACACATGGTATCATAGCAAAGTTTACAACATTGGGCCTTGAACAGGGCCACAGTAAATTTTTGGCATATATTTGTTTTTACTTATGAAAAACTAATCAGCCTTCATTGTTACAAACAAAAAACTTTTTTTGTTTTGTGTTAATTATGGCAGCACAGGATGACGAGGAAATCGGAATCGATGGAAATCCTGAACAAAGACTTCCTGAAAATCAAAGACAGAACGATGACGGAAGTTCACCCACGGAAGTGCTGGAAACAATGAGGAATCTCATTGTTGAGCTATAGGTTTTCAAAGCCGATAACGAGAAACTAAAGAAAGCACAGCAGGAACAGCAAGAGATAAATGAAGCCCTTCTATGTAGTATAGTGACTAAGAAAAACCCAAAGGAAAATAACCATGACGAAGAGGTCAGCGAAAGGGCCTCCAAGAATTTTGGGCTTGAAACAGAAAAAGGAGACAGTTTGTCTGAAGGTACACCTTCAGCTGAGGACAAAGCTAAAATAGACAGAAAAAAGAAAACAAGTAGACCATCTTGAAGGAGAATTTAAAAATATTAAACCAGCTACCTTTGATGGAGAATCCAGGGCAGGAGAAGAAGTTGAGGCATGGTTTTTGGACATCAAAAAATACTTCCAAATATACAACTATTCCAGCAACATGAAGGTCAGAATGGCCATTTACAATCTGAAAGGGAAGGCCAGCATTTGGTGGCAAGACCTGAAATTGGCCAAGGGCCTAAAGGAGAAACAGTTGGAATGGTTTGACTTTAAGAAGTATTTCAAGAAACAGTACCTTTCTGAAAGCTACTATGAAAGGAAAACAAAAAAAAATTATGAGTTACGACTTGGATAGATGACGATGGAGGACCTTATAAATAAATTTCTGAAACTACCAAGGTTCGTACCGTACATCCGAGAGGATAAGGTAAAAATCCAGCGATTCTTAAGTTGTTTACCACAGTCCTACAGGGACATAATTGAGTTTGAAAACCCCAAATACTTGAATGAAGTATTCAGGAAAGCACGAATGTGCTACAACCAGTATAAATAGTGGGCAGAGTTTCCCAAAGCCTAGAAGGATAAGAAAGAAGATCAAATGAACCAGCGGAAAAAGGGATACCATCCAGCTCCTTATCGGAATGCAGCAAAAAGATTTCTGAGAAAATATTTTCAATTCAACCATCCGAATACGCAAGGCAGCGGTAAACCGATAAATCTGGGAATGAAGGAGTTCAAGGAAAGTCACCATGAACCGTTAAAGTGCTGGGAATGTGGAGAACCTCTTCTAAGGAGGAACTGTCCATGTTTAATTTCAGCAAACAGAACTGTTGTTCGTAATTTGCAGGAAGCCTCGATGGTGGGTGACGTGGGTAGAAGCCTGCATCGGATAAATGCAGTCATAGATGGTCGACAAGTTGACCACCAGTCCTCTATGGTAGAAATTGAAGGTAAAATCAATACACTCAAATTTCTATTTTAATTGACCCCGGAGCTATGTTAAGTTATATTACTCCTGATGTAGTAGAGTCAAACAAAATTAAGAAACTGAAGCATGCAAAATCATGGATGGTACAACTAGCAACAAGAACTAAAAGGAAAGTAGTTGACTTTATTTCTGATTTCAAGTTCATCTTAGATGGTCAAAACATAAGAACAAATCTGAACATCCTACCACTGGGGTCTTATGATATGATTATCAGAATGGATTGGTTGGAAAAGCATAAAGTAGTACTAGACTGTTATACACAGACACTTAACTATAAAGACAATTATGGCACTACTAGAATAGCCCAAGGTGTACCAAAACCTGTATCAGTTAGAAAAGTTTCAGTGATGCAATTCAAGAAATGTGTGAGAAAGGGGTGTCAAGTTTACGCCATCCAAGTAACAAACCTGTTAGAGAAATAAGTTAAACCCAACTTGGAAGACTTTGTTGTCCTACATGAATTCAGAGACATGTTTGTGGACGAGATACCAGAATTACCTCCTTGACGCAGTCGCGCTCCTCCGAGCACGTTCGTTCTCACAGGATCTTCTTAACCTCAGCCCGAAGAACTCCAAGGTTCTTCTATTTCCCTATCGAGAAATATGCACCCCACAGATTCTCTTCTGCGTGATCCCCCTTTCTTTACTTATCGGAGGATCGGAACTCGCAGCTTCGCAAGTTCACTGTCGATCGTTGGGCTCTCGAATCCCCGAGACCCAATGGCCAGTCAATCACTGACTTCCTCTCACCTTGTTGGGACTTCTGCTCTGTCAGGATTTTCCTTATCGGGATATCGCTGCTCGCGATATCGAGCACTATGATTTGTCGACTCCCGATACCCGACATGGTGAAACTCTGATGCACACGTGCGAATTGAATTTTCCAACTCCCGTCACTTCTATCGAGATTTCGGGATTCGCAGGATCGCGAATCCTGATGTCAATGGATTCGGGACTTTCCCTTTCCTGATCCCCGATATGATACGCCACCTGTCCTCCACTAGCTCCTGTTGTGGCCCACACAACTCTCTCGTCGAGATATCGTAGATACGTGTGGATCCAATGACCCTCATGGTCCTGATCAACGGCTCTGCCTCTCCTGAGCTTTGAACCTTTCCACACTTATACTGTAACCTCCCTACACCTCCACGAGATCTGACGGCTCATGGTGAATCGTGAAATCTCTTTAGAAATTCCGTCCGTCTGTTCCTCTCCACGAAACTCGTCCGCCTGCTCGCAGACTTGAAGCTTCTTCCTGATCTTCAAACCGCAACTTCGACCACAATCCTTCAACAACTTTGAGGCATTATCACTCCTAAACTTCCTTGTGACTTTCAAGTCCTCAGAAAAAAACTTTGCACGCACTCCTTGCGGCGAATCTTCAACAACGATTGAGTGTTGAAGTCTCTCGACCCTGCGCACTCCTGCAGCAGCAGTCTTCCAATTCCTTACTCAGGTTCGCAACCCTAAGGTTTTCCCTTGGCCTGCGCACTCCTTGCATGGCACTGTGCCTAATTTCACCCTCGAGGAAATGAGAAAAAAAAATATCTCTAATTGAACCCTTCTGTCAACGCACTCCTTGCGGACAATTCGACTGCACTCCTTGCAGGAATTCTCTGGCTCAATTAGAGAAACAATTGAAACTCATCCTTTCACCCTCTCAGACTTAAATTCATACATGAAATCACATACACAGCATATAAAAGCAAATGTATGACTGGAAGCAAACATTCATGAGCATAACATCAATACACAGAGAAACAACACAAACCATGAGTTTGAATCAAAGCTTTCTTCTATTAATTAAAATGCCTGTACATGGGGTGTTCTTCATACAGTTCTCTGCATGCTCTTCTTCTCTTCCTCTAGAATAATGTTACAATGTACAACGAGGGTGTCTATATCTGTTTTCCCTCTTGGACTCTAAAGCTATCAAATCTAAAATTAAAATCTTATCTACTAGCATTAACTATATTAAATGTCGTCTATCTACTAAAGGATGAGAGCTATCTGCTCAAGGTCCATTACAATATACGAAGGCGCCTCATCTTAATGGTTCATTTAAGATCGCGCAACAAATTCCAAAGTGTTTTCAAAATTTGTGTTGGCTTGTACAGCTGTCCTCTACTTCAGCGTTGGCTTGCTTGATGTGTTGGTGATGCTCCTGCAT
>CBVK0100527738.1:0-11797 GCA_900067695.1 Picea abies | reverse complement strand
ATTTTTTGTCCCCGCAGGTTTCGAACTAGTGACTTTAACATCACGGAGTGACTTAACAACACACTCCGTCACCGACTGTCCTACATCTCGGGGACTATTGTCTCTCTTTCTATTACTATGAAATGTCAACATAATTTAATATGAAATATTAATTTTTTTTCAATATAATTTGATATGAAATATTATTTTCAATTTGATGTGATAATAATAATTTAATATGAAATATTATATTCCTCTTTATATGATAATTTAATATAAAATATTTTTTTCAATTTGATATAAACATAATCTGATATAAAATATTATTTTCCTCTTTATATGTTAAAAAAAAAACAAATATATTATATTTGCTTCCTTTCACCCCTTTTCATTGTTGTAGGGTGAGGATGAAGTGAAAATTAACAAATATATTATTTATTTAATCACTTTCATTTTTTTTTTGTATTTTTCTTTTCATTACTATGTGATGTCAACATAATTTGATCCTCTTTTCATTGCTATACGGTGAGGATGGAATGAAAATTAACAAATATATTATTTATTTAATCACTTTCACTTCCTTTTAGTATTTCTCTTTTCATTGCTATGTGATGCCAACACCGTTTGAAGTAAAATATTATTTGCCTTTCTATCTATATATATATATATATAATAATTTTCAATTTTCATTTTGTATATATATATATATATATATTTTTAATTTTTATTTTGTATATATTTTTATAATAATTTTTCTTTTAATTTAAATTTTTTATTATAAATAAATAATAAAAAACTTTGTTTAAATTATTTAGAAAGAGTATAAAAATAATAATTATATTATAATATATAAAATATTGAAATATTAATATATTTTTAATTTAAAAATTTATTCTTCATGCTTACTTTAAATTAAATAGTAAGAAAAATATGTGTAATTTAAAAATGTATAAAAGAAAAATTAATACAATATAATGCACGGGACACTGACTAAGAAGAGACTTTATTTATTTATTTATTGTAATGAATAATGTGAAAGGTTTTCTTAAATAATTTATAAACTGCATATAGGTACATTGGAAACTGCGTTAAAAGACTAAATGCATTAATGGAAACTGCACAAAAAGACTAAATGCATTTTAACAGATGACTAAGTAGTTAGTGACATATTTATTCTTCGTATCAGCTTGAAAACTTTAAATCTGTGATCATGAATTTTTCCACTATTTCTAATCTATTTTAATGTATATTTCTTCTCTAACTTATTTATTATACTTTAATACACATTATCCTCTTTGTACAAATTCTGCACCAAGTCCCTTCTTGCCAATTATTTAAAGCGAAGAAAATTAATTACATCTTTTTGACAATTAACTTACAAACACGGAATGGACGATCCCATGACCATTTTCACATATTATAATGGTTATATACGTTGTATCCTCCTAGCACCCCTTTGGAAACGAGGGAGGACCTTTTTCCACTCGAGTACTACAATTCTTTCTTATCCTCTTGACACCCTTTTGGGTATATCATTAGGATTTTGTGCTTCTCCCACACTATGTTCTCTTTTTCTCTTGAAATCCCTTTGGAAAATACCTGGAGGGCTTTGTGGTGATTTTTTGGTAATTGTTTTTTATGCTTTAAACAAAAAAAAACACACACATATATATAAAAGAGAAAGTAAATGAATTGAGTGAGATAAAAAATCTTTCAAAAACATTTATTTGTTAGTTATTTTTTATATCATATTATTATGTCCTAGGACCATCACATTTAGGAGAGCTCTTTTACTACTTGCGACATGAGATGCTTTCTCCACATCCCCTCCCTATGGTAGGCTTTGGGATGTATGACTCATAAATGTGAGTCATCATTTGTAATAAGCATCACCTCCATAGGCTCATCTTTAACATCACTCTACTCCAATATATGTTCATTATAATTTTTTTCACATATTACAAGTATAATATGGTTCACATATGTATAGGTATAATATGGTTAATTCTACTTTGTATAAGTATATTAAGGTTAGTGAAAGTTTTTATCTTCTACATTTTCATAAGGTTAGGTTACTTTGTATAAATACATTATCATGAGGTGAATGTGAAAGTAAAGATAAAAGTAAGAGTTAAAGTGAGAATATATATATATATTGTTGGGTTACTTTGTATAAATACATTGTTGTGAGGTGAATGTGAAAGTAAAAATAAAAGTAAATATGAAAAGCTTATTATAAATCATTTGAAAAGTAAATAAAATTTGAGTATGTAGATTTTCATAGTTAGCTATAATGTTATAGAGAATTTTGGATCAAAACTGTGTTTAGAGCGGATCATCATCGGGGACATAAAAAACTCATATGTCCATGATGATGGGTGAAGTGTCCACTCAAAATTTTGGATGTTTCAAAACTCCATACACAATTTTGATCCAAAATTCTCTATAACAAATATATATAAAAAAGATAATTATATTATAATATATAAGAAATTGAATAAAAATAAATTTTTAATAACAAATTTATTCTTCATCCCTACCAAAAAAATTAAATAACTTTATTATGAATAAATAATATGAAAAATATATTATAAAAAATTAATACAATTTATTAATTTAACAGAGAAGACAATAATGAATAATAAATGATATGAAAAAATTTCTTAAAAAACTAAATGTACTAAATGCACTGTATAAGAAGTGACTTGAAAAATTGATGTGTTGTTCAACTGATACATTTTTTTGTTTTTTTTGTTGGAATATGGGAAAAAAATTTGCATGAAATTATAATTTTCTATTGTTTAAATTGTATTTCTGAATGTAAAAATGCATTCAGAGTGTTGAAAAATCTACAAGACACTCAAATTATACAGATTTAACCACTCAAATATGTCAAATATACAAATCCAACAATTTCTCACAAAATTTCCAATAAAATTAAACAAAAAAAATAAAATATTTCTTCCACTATTCTTAAAAACTTCAAAATTTCAATGAAAAAAAAAAAAATTCTTCCATTATTCTGTTTATCTTCTTAAAAACTTCAATAGAACTTCAATTCTGTGTGGATGAATTCTTCCCCTATTTCTAGTTAATGTATATTTCTACTCCAACTTTTTATTATATTTCAATACACATCATCCTATTTGTACAAATTCTGCACCAAGTCCCTTCTGGCCAATTATTCAAAGCGAATAGACATGGAATCTACGATGAACTTCGAGCACAGACATGGAATCTACGATCCCATGGCCATTTTCACTTATTACATCGGCTTACGCCAGCCACCCAACTGTTAGAAACCTGGCAACCAGTTTTCCATTACCAGTACTGGTAAACAACATAAATACATTGCAGTTTATAAACAGAGATTGATGAGCAATATTGATGAAGTATGAACAATATTTACTCATAAACTATCGCATATTGCAGGCTCGAAGGACAGCAGCTTGTTTACATTGTCATACAGAATATGGTAATTCTGCTGTTGAACATTCCCAAATATGGACATGCCAGAGTTTGGCAACATTCCAAGGCACAGCAATCCGCTCTTGTCTAAAACCATGTAGTTATCTTTGGGCAGATGGTAATCCGCTCCCCTGAAATGAAACGTAATGATGGGAAATTTTGGCAGAGACCCTCTCGATGCAGGCGGTTTATAGCACAGGTCTAGCCCAATTTGAGAACCATCCGCTACAGGAAGCTTAATTACAGAAGCTAATTCTCGCTTCACCGCATCATAACCGGCTTGTTCGAGATATGTTACAGTCGTCCCAGAGTCGATAACAAAGCCGCCAGTGCCATCGGATTGAAGGCTGAAAGTATCTTTCCGAATATTCAACAATTTTCCGCCAACGCTGATGCCGTCCAGAGAAAGATAATAGAAGGTCGATTCTTGGCCGTTTTGGAGAATGGGAGTCGAACTCGAGACCTTGCCGCTCAATCTCGCAGATTCTCCAAACATCAGAGGGCTCGTTTTTGACTGAGAATCGTCCATTGTCATTAGACAGTAAGAGAACTTATTGGGCATTGACGAAGAGAGCTGAGAAATTAACGAGAGAGGACCTCGTCCCAGGCCCACTATCCCGGCTCCTTGATCGAACCCGTTGCCTTCATTATTTTGACCGCATCCAAAGGCAATATGTGGGATTGATTGCTTTGTTCCAGATTTGGAAGCAAATGTTAAGGTCTCGTATGAGAGAATCCCCACGGTAATTGAGAAATCGCCATAAGTATATTGGTATTCACAGCCGGCTGTATTCTTGCACTCAAAGTCCGGCAGAGATGTGCACAGTGGGCTTCTGCATCGAACCTTGCTGTAAGTGGAGGAACGGGAAGGATCAAATATTGGAGTTGGCTGCTTATAGCAATCAGCGCAGGGCTTGCACTGCGTCCATGTTAGGTCGCTTCCTGTGTCAAGAATTGCAGAATAGGATAAAGCTGGCGTGCCAATTGCCAGCTTCATGAGGAATTCTCCACTTCCTGTATTTACAGAAGCTCCAATTTCTGTGGCTTTTTCCAAGTTTCGATCGTTGGACTGGCCTGGTATGCGTTGCAGCTTCTGCAGCCTTTGCTTGCTTCGTCTTAATGCTCTTTGCAGGCGATCGGGGAAACTGATATTCCCTGGACTGTAAGGAGACAGCAGAGAATCTATATGCATCAGATTTACTCTGAATCCAGAAAGCTGTTTGTGAATTTGCTTCTCTCCATTTACATGAGAAGTATATCTGGCTGACACAGAAAGCAATAAGAATGGTATGAACAGACTCGCCATGATAGCACGAAACATCAAATGCCCTGTAATACTGTATGTTGTTCTAAAAATATAATTGCATATATAGTCTTTGAGCAGTTTGGAAGGAATATCTACTTTATTGCCCGGACCACAAACCCTATTTAATTTTATGTAGATTTTTATGGATGGCCTGTTAAGCCTATATCTATATATAAAAAGCTTTCAGTACAATCAGTTCGATACGTAACGAAAAATATTATTCTGAGTGCACTAAGAGTCAGTGGCCGTGAAATCGTTGTAAAATATTATTCTCGGTGCGCCAAGTCAGTGGCCGGGAAATCTTTGCGAAATATTATTCTCGGTGCACTAAGTCAGTGGCCGGGAAATATCAGCCTGTCAGGCTGTACGGTGCTAGATCCAATCAGCAACCTATGATGGTGCTACACCCACCTACTCTCAATTATTTTGTTTTTCAGATTGAAGTAACTTTACTCATATTTTCATATCAATTATTGTTACAGTCATGAAAGTATACTTTATTGCTTTTTCTAGTGGACTTATTGTGTAGACGTATGTAGAACAAGATTCCAATATCTGTGACGAAGTTGTTTTATGGTTATAACTTTATTTTTTATAAACTTTAAATATTTAATAAGGTAAATTTAATATTAATTTTTATATGGTTGAATTTTAGGTGTTTTCTTTTAGACAATTCTAAATTTATATTATTATTATACATAATATACATTTTATTTGAAAAACCATATATAAATTTATATTATTAATATGTAGTTTTAACACTTTTCTCATAAGTATTATGATATGAGTATATCATTACAAACTAATAAAACTAAAATATATTGATAAGAAATAAGAAATGAAAGAGGTTCTAGAATATGAAGTATAATAATATAGAAAATTAAGCAAATTCATAATTCATTATCTTCAAATTAAAAGAAATACATCACATCCAATTGATTCAAAACCCTCAATTATGTACTCAATTAATTATATAACCATAATTTTTGCCACCAAGTGCACAACTACCATTATATTAGTTTTAATATAAATTATCATTTAACTAATACTATAAGGAATTGTCAATTACACGGAAAAGAAAACAAGAGACAACATCATTTCAATAAGGATATCACTAGACAATCTGGTATGGTTGTCATTCTTTCCAAGCCGTGAAACAAAATTGGGCATCCCTTCCTTTGTGTTATTTCTCTTCCAAACATACCCTTTTTGTTTCGAGTTGAACTAAAGCAAACTCTTCTCTTTTCTCCCTTCCTTTCTTTTCTACGGTCTCTCTCTTAGAAGATGGATCATTTCGACCATTTAACTTCCTCAATAGTGTCCCCAAACTTGAGTTTGGAACTAAACAACCGAGATGGCCCACCAATTGTCACGAAATTTCGACAAGACACATGGAGTGATGGTCCATCAATTGTCTCCAAGCCCATATAGGACAAGTGTAGTTACAACATGCATAACCCGCAACATGGGGAGTCGCAACACTGTGTAACTAGTAGCATTGTAATTGGAGTTGTAGCATGCCTAAAGTTGCAACACGACACAACCGGTGTTGCAACACTCGAGTTGTAGCACATTATGATATGTAGTATTTAAACAAAGTTGAAACAATACATGGAGTTACAATAGGTTTGGAGTTACAACGCCCTTATTTCATCCTACCATTACTAACTTGAAATCAAAATATATTTTTGGTTGATGTTGATTGCCTAAGACCAAAGATGCACATGTATCACCAATCCTCTTCTTAAACACTTGTATTTCACCTATTGAAAGTATCTCCATGACTAAAGACTTAATGTACAAGCACAAAATAATTGACATGAAAAACAAGAGGCTTTCTAGATTTGCTTCAAATTATAAGGAAAATCAATATAAACCATTGGAGAATAAAATAAGAGGTCACTCTACAAAGTATTTATACCAATAAAAACACTATCATGTCTCAATTTAAAAAGAATTGTGGCCGAGAATAAGAAAAAATTAAAGTATTATAAAAAGATTATTAACCCCAATCTAAAAGATCTAAAGGATATTCATATTATAAATCTAAAGTATATTCGTATTATAGCTAATTGAAAAGAGAAAATCAATATTGGACAAATTTGAAAAATTTAGAAGATAAAAATAATTGCCATCTCACTTTCTTTTAAAATGTTGAGTATATTTATATTAAGTTTCAATCTCAAAAAATTTATACCATTAACTATCTTCATAACATTTGAAATTATCAAATTTCAATCTCAAAATATCTATACCATTAACTATCTTAGTAACATTTGAAATTATTAAAACTATGGAGATTTAAAAAAAAGTTTTTTTTCCAATCTTTGTTATTATAAAAACAAAATGTTAAAGTAAACCAATTATGTTTTTAGGTCCCATAAATTAAAGTTTAACTTAATTAGTGAACCATAACAATCATCATCATCATCATAAATAAAAGTCATCATTCATTATAAAAAGGTCATTAACCCCAATCTAAAAGATCTAAAGTATATTCATATTATAACTAATTGAAAAAAGAAAATCAATATTAACAAAAATTCTACAAATCCTAAAAATCCGTAGGATAAAAATAATTGTCATCTCACTTTCTCTTAAAATGTTGAGTATATTTACATTAAATTTCAATTTCAAAATATTTATACCATTAACTATCTTCATAACATTTGAAATTATCAAAACTATGGAAATTTAAAAATGTTTTTTTTTCCAATCTTTATTATCATAAAAACAAAATGTTAAAGTAAACCAATTAATTTTTTAGGTCCCATAAATTAAAGCTGAACTCAATTAGTGGACCATAACAATCATCATCATCATCATAAATAAAAGTCATCATTCATTATAAAAAGGTCATTAACCCCAATCTAAAAGATCTAAAGTATATTCATATTATAACTAAGTGAAAAAAGAAAATCAATATTAACAAAAATTCTACAAATCTGAAAATTCTATAGGATAAAAATAATTGTCATCTCACTTTCTCTTAAAATGTTGAGTATATTTACATTAAATTTCAATTTCAAAATATTTATACCATTAACTATCTTCATAACATTTGAAATTATCACAACTATGGAGATTTAAAAAAGTTTTTTTTCCAATCTTTATTATCATAAAATCAAGTTAAAGTAAACCAATTAATTTTTTAGATCCCACAAATTAAAGTTGAACTCAATTAGTGGATCATAACAATCACCATCATCATAAATAAAAGTCATCATTCATTATAAAAAGGTCATTAATTCCAATCTAAAAGATCTAAAGTATATTCATATTATAACTAACTGAAAAAAGAAAATCGATATTAACAAAAATTCTACAAATTTGAAAAATCTATAGGATAAAAATAATTGTCATCTCACTTTCTTTTAAAATGTCGAGTATATTTACATTAAATTTCAATTTCAAAATATTTATATCATTAACTATCATAACATTTGAAATTATCAAAATTATAGAGATTTAAAAAAGTTTTTTTTCCAATCTTTATTATCATAAAAACAAAATGTTAAAGTAAACCAATTAATTTTTTAGGTCCCACAAATTAAAGTTGAACTCAATTAGTGGATCATAATAATAATCATCATCATAAATAAAAGTCATCATTTATTATAAAAAGGTCATTAACCCCAATCTAAAAGATCTAAAGTATATTCATATTATAACTAACCGAAAAAAGAAAATCAATATTAACAAAAATTCTACAAATCTGGAAAATCTATAGGATAAAAATAATTGTCATCTCACTTTCTCTTAAAATGTTGAGTATATTTACATTAAATTTCAATTTCAAAATATTTATACCATTAACTATCTTCATAACATTTGAAATGATCAAAACTATGGAGATTTAAAAAAGTTTGTTTCCAATCTTTATTATCATAAAAACAAAATGCTAAAGTAAATCATTTAATCTTTTGGGTCCATAAATTAAAGTTGAACTCAATTAGTGGATCATAACAATCATCATCATCATAAATAAAAGTCATCATTCTAAAATTAAAATAATTTATATGGTGATTGATTTGATTGTTAAATTTAATCAATAAAGAAAGGATCATCATTACCCTATCCTAGCTTTAGGAGAAAACACATGTTCTTAACAACTAATATATATATATATATATATATGGGTGTTGTCTAAAAGTTCTACGTTTTGGTATTTTTCAAGGGAATCCCACTATATAAATCTGGGTGAAATCCCCCGGTGAAATCCCCCACTGATGTTGTCTAAATTACATTTTTGAATGCATCAATGAATTCAACATCCTAAAAAACCCACCTGTAAAGAGCCAAAACTTAGAACAAATAGACTAAGCTTATAGGAAACTTCCTAAGAGTTTTCCCAAACTTGATTTTGAAACTAAACAACCAAGATGGCCGACCAATTGTCACAAAATTCGACAAGACACATGGAGTGACGGTCCATCAATTGCCTCCAAGTCCATATAGGACAAGTGGAGTTACAACATGCATAACCCACAACATGGGGAGTCACAACAAGGTGTAACCCATAGCATTGTAATTGGAGTTGTAGCATGACACTGGAGTTGCAACACTGAGTTGTAGCACATGTATTTAAAAGAAGTTGCAACAATGTGGAGATACAATAGGTCTGGAGTTACAATGCCCTTATTTCATCCTACCATTACTATAACTTGAAATCAAAATATTTTTTTAGTTGATGTTGATTGCCTAAGACCAAAGATGTTCATGCATCACCAATACTCCTCTTAAACACTTGTCTTTTACCTATTGAAAGTATCACTATGACTAAAGACTTAATGTACAAGCACAAAATAATTGACATGAAAGACAAAAGGCTATCTAGATTTGCTTCAAGAGGCTTTTTTAGGATAAAATTAATTTTTTTGGTCCCACAAATTAAAGTTGAACTCAATTAGTGGACCATAACAATCATCATCATAAATAAAAGTCATCATTCTAAAATTAAAATAATTTATAATGGTGACTGATTTGATTGTTAAATTTAATCAATAAAGAAAGGATAATCATTACCCTACTCTAGCTTTTAGGATAAAACACATGTTCTTAACCATTAGGCCCACTCAAGTTGCATATAAACATTCCATACAACAACTAATTTATCCCTTCCCCTGGTTATATATATATATATATATATATATATATAATTTTGATGTTGTTTAAAGGTTCTATCGACCATATAAATCTGGGTGAAATCCCCCATTTGTGTTGTCTAAATTACATTTTTGAATGCATCAATGAATTCAGCATCCTAAAAAACTCCTAGGGTTCAACCACTTAAATTTACAATTCTAACAATTTATGGCTAGATTTCTACCAAAATCCACACTAATCTGATTAATAATTTAGAAAATTGCAAATTTCAGTGATTAAGAAATTACATATTTTAGATATCTGTAGGTTTTTGATGACTCTGAATGAATTTATGCATTCAAAACACTTTTTAAACAATATAAAACTGTGATTTCACTAACAACAACAGTGTCGCAAAATTCAAATAATAATCGCGGGAAAATAAAAAAAAAACCTAAAACATTTAAACAACACCTAAAACACATCATATCACTGAACAATAAATAACTATTTCTCAAAGTAAATAAGGTTTATCTCGTTTCAACAGTGAAGTCCATGTGACCTTTGCTTCATTCGCTAATCTTAACACCGGTTTCACAAATCCCTAAAATGAATCCAGCTGCCCGTAAAATGGCGGTCCCTCTAGCTTGATTGACATTGCTTTAAATCGCTCGCATGTCAATGAAAATTCCAAGCAGTTTTTACCGGGTCTTTGCAGAAACAAGCGCAATTTTTAACCGAGAACAACCATCCAACTAGATGGCCACTAGTTCGTTTTTCCCACGTTCAGCGCGCCACATGCTCGCGGAATTTAGTTGACCAACTCAGTGGCCCGAAGCGGAAAATCAAGGAAATCTTGGCTAACGAGAAGCTTTTGGCGAATGTTATCAAGCTTTCGATCCTTAAAAAGGCAAACAATTCAGTGCGTCAAATTAATTCTGCGACCTAAAACACATCATATCACTGAACAATAAATAACTATTTCTCAAAGTAGTTGGAGCTTCCATCTCCGTATACATTAACAGATTGAATCGAACCAAGAACTGTAAACAACCATTGACTAAGATTCGTTATTTTGCTTAAATACGGCACAGGAAAGAAAACTTGCGATCCTCAATAATTCAGAGCAATTATAATGTAACGATTATGAAATTGAACCGTCTTTAAAAAGCTAAAAAAAGTTTGGTAATGCATCCATCCTGTTAACGTGCAATATTGATATATACAGATGTCTACGTTTCTGCACATGGGCGTATAGATCTCTGCAGCTTTGTTATCGTGGGCCATCTCCAGCTCGGTTTCCAAAACTGGAATGGATATAACAGTCACCTACCGTCGCTCAACCATTTTTATAAAAACGAAAGAGAGATTCTGCTTGTCTGTACCTTCTACAGCGCTGGCGAATTTCTAATTATTCTTTTTGAACCTGTGGGCTCCCATAGGTTCCACTGATATTTTAGATGGGCTCTTCCTTGTTTGACAACATTTGTTGGATGACCAAACACCTTGTATTTGGCCATCAACTTGTTTGACAAATGTCCTGTGAATGCATGCGCTGTGTGATATTTTTTCGTTGCAGAATGTTGACGTTGCACCTACTGCCTTTCAAATACTACTCATTTACATGATCTGAAGGCATTGTACTAATTGAAGAAGTACTTCAAATCCTGCCTGCAAATCAATCACTAAAATGTACAGAAACCGACTCCTCGCGCAATTCTTCTGCAAACTTTGCACGGAAACCGTCTTTTCACAAAATTTCCACTGCAAAAACGCTCTGCCAAATGACAGCAGGAGGACACTGACAAGGGCTCGATCTGCACTGCATCGACTGCAGTGACATCGTAATAGCCAATGAAATCTTGACAAAAAAAAAATTTAATAAATGAAATAAATAAAAAAAATCTATTGCTAAAGTGTTACATTAGAAAGTCATATTAATTTATGTCTGCATTCATG
>CBVK0100527737.1:0-11797 GCA_900067695.1 Picea abies | reverse complement strand
AAATAGTACTTTCGTCGCAAGTAGTCATCGCAATATTTTCAATATGTAGTAGTGAGAGGTAAGCAAGATGGAAGAGGTGGTGAGAATCCAACTGAATAAAAAGGAAGAAAATTGTGAAGATCTAGAAGCTGGACTTGTTTCCTTAAGGAAGGATTTTAAAAAGTCAATTGCTCAGTTGAATAGAAGCTTGAAGTTTTAAAAGAGTACTGCAAGATTATATGATATCATCAATTGTCAAAGGTATCCATTCATTAAGACCGGTCTTGGATATGATGTTGTTGTTTCCTCCCTATCGAAACCTAACCTTTCTACAACCAAGGAAGTTATATTTGTTGTGGAAGAAGTTCAGACTGTTTTTCTAGAAGAACAACCTATTGTTGATTGCATCAAACAAATTGATGAGCTACATGCTCGTCACTTTCCAACAATTGAGCATGTTGTTACAAATGACATTGTTGTTGACATGTCAGGTTGTTCTACTCCTGTAATTGAACCTAAACCTAAGCCTACTTCCTATGACCAACCAACACAAAAATATTTTCCCTATCATCATCCTCACCATAAAAATCGAAGGAATGGAAATCATTCTTTCAGATAATTGTAGAAGAGACATGAAAGACAAAATTGTGGACTAGTGCCGACTACCAGGCTAGATTGTGGTTGGATTGATGGATGGTAGTGGAGTCATTTGAATATATGTTTGAGGACTTAATATTTTTGTGTATCATTAGTTGTACAGTCATGCAATGATTCTCTTACTTACTGAATATTTCCTTGGAAGTGGTCGACTAGCAATTGACTCGACATGACAGTCGACTAGATTTTTTGACTGGATTGTCTGTCAACTAGAACTTTTGACAAGAACTATTTTTTCTACTTATTGATCCCTTAGAGTGGGAATACTTGAACTTGTTTATGTTTGAACCTAACTGATGTATTCTCGTTGACTCGACTATTTCTTGTTGAATTGATTTGGATTTTTTGAGAACAACCCAACCATGTTCGAATTTTGTTGGAGATCTACTATTGCTTATATTGGATACATAGACTATCTGGATTGACATAGATTGATTATCTTGCATTGTTGGTGACAATGTTCAAAATTCTTCAACAGTGTTGCTGTATCATGTTTGAGTATTTTTTACCATTGAGGCATGCAATGTTGATGACAAAAAAACTGCATGTGAATGATGTTATATTATGGGCAATATACATATAATTTTCATTCAATATTATGGACATTCCGTCTTCATACATTGAAGGATTTTTGACAATTGGGAATGAAATTTGATGAAATATCTACACAGTTGTCAAAGGAAACATTAGAATTCTTTGTGAGCAGTGTATGGAAATTTGGGATTTGGAATGGTTTGATGTATCTACTGTGCAAAATAAAAGACAAGACCACATAGATATTCTATACATTGTGATCAACATTGAACATGTTCAAGAAAGTGTTTTTGAAGGACAACTGGATGGTGGTTTGATGACATTCAAACACTACCAAACCAACAACATACCTGTGACAGTGGAATATTCCTTAGAATCTATGCAGACACATAACAATTTGAATATTCAAAGCACATGAATATGTGATAAGTTGTAGATGGACATATTTTTTTAACACCAATAGACCATTCACTTTTGAGCAGTATATTATGAGAAAATGTTGAAGGAAACCAATCCTATTAGTTGTGAATAACTAACAGTAATGTGATAGTGAAACATCTATCAAGTATTTGGAATCTTTTTAATTAGTAACAAATGGATCCATTTAGAAGAGTGACTATAAAATAAAGAATACTCAATAATTACAATAATAAAAGATAATGCATTAATTGGGGGGGCTACTTTGGAAAACTACAAGAGATAGCATAGTATAAGGGTGAGTAACAAAAAAAAAGGAACTATGTGGAAAAATATGAAGCATATGTTGAATGGTGTTGTCATTGATGTCAAAGTCATTCATTGGTGATTAACATGAAGAATCCTATGGGTTTACTTGAAGGAGTCTCCAAAGTGGTACCCTTATGGGGTAGCTTTAATCTTGTCCCTCATGGGAAGACATTTTTAAGAAACCCACAAGAATCCCCAGAGGTGTGGTTAAGAAGCCCCTACAGTCAAGTGAAGAATCCTACAGATTTCCAAGATCAATATTTCAAGATGGAGATTATTGAAAGTATTATTTGTGGTCAATTTGGATACCCTATATTTGAGGAAATTTTACCCTACATAAGTAAATCAAATGAAATCACAAGTTCCATGGTTGGAAATATTATTCTAATACCTTTCCAATGGTATATGGAAGTTCCCCTAACTCCTTAGGAATGAGGAGATATGAATTTTTCTATCCAACATCCCAGCCAAAAAATCGATGTCGACTCAACTAATTTTTGGGGACAAAATTACTATAAATATAGGATAGAATTTCACATTTTTTGTGCAACCAAGAAAGATATCAAGTCTGAGGTGTGCACAAGATGTTTGCGGTGTCTTCTGGTGTGCAAGAGAAATCTAAGGGATTCTCTTAAGGTCTTTCTTATTCTCAAGGTATATTATGAAGTTGTGATGTTCCTGTGAGGTTGTTGGATTTTATATGTGGACCCATGTGGACCTGGAATCTCTATGTGGACCCAGTTTGTAAGGTTCATATTTTGGAGATTTTGGCACATGAATTGAGGCATATCCTTGGAGATATTGGCACAGAATTTTATGTGGTTTTTGGGTTTTATATGTGGACCCATGTAGACCTAGGATCTATATGTGGACCCAGTTTGATGGTGATAATGTATCAATGATGGTGATAAAGACAATGATAGTGACATTGACAATGATAGGTTTATTATTTTATATACATATTTGAGGGTGGAAGGAAGGATAAAGGAAAGGGGGTTGGTTCCTTATTCCAGTTGGAGCTAGAGAATATTGGAAGTTGTAGCTTCCTATTAATGTAATATCATTATTATATAAGAAAAATATTTTGTGGTTTTCTTCCATTTGGATTTCCACGAAAATATGTTTTTCACTGTGTTTTTGCTTCTGCTCTTTACTATATATTGAGATTCATTTATTTTATTGAAAAGTAAAAGTTTTTAAAAGGTTCTAAATTATAATTGATATTGTTTCACCCCCCCTCTCAATATCAACAATTGGTATTAGAGAAAGTTACCTTCAAAACAATCTAATCACTGGAAGGAAGATCGTGAGAAAAAATGGACGGCCACATTCCAAATGGGATTCCACTATTTGATGGAAACATTTATGCATACTGGAGAAACATAATGAAAACTTACTTGACATCTTCAAGAGTGTATATATGAATCTCAATTGTCAATGGCTATAAATTTCTGAGAAATACTCCAACTGATCCAGATGAGAAGAAATTAATAAGTTGTAATTCAAAGGCTAGGCATGTTATCATAAGTGGATTGACACCAACTGTTTCTATCAAGGTGATGGGTTGCAACAAAATTAAAGAGGTTTTGGATGAACTTCAAAACATTCATGAAGGACATCCGAAATTCAAGCAGGCCAAGATTCAATGACATGGAGCACAATTTGAAAATATTAAAATGAATGAAAAAGAAGATATTTCATCCTATTTACTCGGAGTAGATGAATTTGTTAATGCCATCGAAGGATTAGGAGAAGAATTCAAAGAATCCTTGGTTGTACATAAAGTGTTGAGATCACTTCCTTAGAGATATTATTCCAAGGTCTTGACCATTGAATAAACTAGGGATTTGACCAAAATGACAATGTATGAACTACATGGGACCCTCACAACATATAAAATGAGAACATATACATAAAATGGAATTCCAAATAGAGAATCAGCTTTTAAAGCCACAAAGAAAACAAGGAATAAAGAACCTAGGGTAGAAGAAAGACCAAGCGATGGATTAGATGAAGAAGAAGCATATTTCGTAAGGAGGCTCAAGAGGGGAACCATAAAATACAAAGGTAAGTTCCCTTTTAAATGCTTCAATTGTGGTAGAATATGACACTATGCTAAGAAATGTCATTTTGAAGAAAAGAAAATCTTCCACAAGAAAAATATTCTTTACTCCAAGGAGGACAACAATTCTTCAGATGAAAATGATAAAGAAGAAAGGGAAATAAGGGAAGTTCTCTTCATAACCCAAAAAACTTAGAATGATGACCAAAAAAATTCAAAAACATATGAAATCAATTTTGAATAAGAGTCTGATGTAGAGACAAAATAAGAAAACACAAAATCTTCCTAGGGAAGCAAAGACATCACAGAAAGTGAACATGAAGATGAATAAACTATTGAAAATTTGAAGCATGCTGAAAAAGAAAATACCAAGCTTAGAAACAAAAATAGAGAGTTAAAAAAAATTAAAAAATTGTGAAGAAGAGAATCATGATCTTGAAAAGACAATTGATAGCTTGAAGAAGCAGTTAGATAAAACCAAGAAGACTGAAGATTATGATAAATTAAAAATAGAATTGGATCACACAAGAAAAGAGTTGATGTTGACAATGGAAAAGTTGAATTACTATAATAAATTTGAAAGAAGTACTAAAAAGTTAGATTAAATTCTTAGCAAACATAGATGACCTACCGATAAGACATGACTTGTATATGAAAACAATTTGAAGACAACATACACAGATAAAATAGACAGGGAAGATGAAGGAAATTATAGAAACTATGAAAATTCCTTAAGAAGTGGAATAAAAAAACAAAAGGGAGTTGAAGAAAAACAAGAAAATGACACCTCCAACTAGAACAAAAGATCATAATTTAGAAGGGGTGAGACACCAAGAAGGTCCTTTTCTACCAAGTATGAGAGTATTTTCTTGGCCATTTTTATGATTGCAGAAACTTTGGACACAAATAAATTCACTGTGAAATCAATGCAAGAAACAATATATGAGAAACATAAATGATTATGGATATCCAAAAGGCAATCATGTAAATAGTAGATCTAGAAATGCTCATGGATTTGTCAACAAAAAATACAATCCATTTGATCCACTAATGGATCAAAACATTGTATGTTACAAATGCAGTAATATTGGTCACAAAGCACAAGATTGCATAAATATGAAAGAAGATGCTCCTATCATAAACCAACTACAATATGGGAAAGGAAAAAGAATCCAAACACGGAAGATTGTCGATTATCACTGCTTGATGAAAATAAAGAAGACAAATGGTACATAGATAGTGGGTTCTCAACACACATGACTGTGGACCAAAACAAATTCATCAGCTTAAACAATGGAAAAAGTGGCAATGTTTCATTTGGAAATGAATTCTCTATCAAAATACTTGGAAAAGGTGTAGTGAGCCTTGGAAGTGAAAATGTAAGAGTAGAAAATGTCTTACTCGTTGAATATTTGAAGCATAATATCCTTAGTGTCAGTAAAATATGTGATCAAGGATACAATATTAAGTTTTATTCCTGAAGATATGAAATCAGAGAAGAAGACTCAAGAAGATTGGTTGCAACAACAAGAAGAAGATCAAATAACATATACATCCTAGAAAAAGAAGAGAGAAAGAGGATTGAAGTCACACAAAAGGGATCCAAGAACTATAACTAGGAAGGGAAGGATAAGAAGAAATAAAAGAAAGGTGAAATAATATTGAGCGCCATGAGTTTATGGGGAGTATCCCCAAAGAGAAGAGTTACCCTTTTCCATTGATGTCAAAGGGGGAGAAACATATCATAAACATGATGACATGGGGAGTATGAGTGTTTCCATCAATTACAAAGGGGGAGATTGTTGAATTGTGTTGTCATTGATGTCAAAGTCATTTATTGGTGATCAACATGAAGAAACCTATGGGTTTACTTGAAGGAGTCTCCAAAGTGGTCCCCTTATGGCGTAGCTTTAAGCATGGTCCTCATGGGAAGAAACTTTCAAGAATCCCACAACAATCCCCATAGGTGTGGTCAATAATCACCTACAATTAAGTGAATAAGCCTACATATTTACAAGATCAATATTGCAAGATGGAGATTATTGAAAGTATTATTTGTGGTCAATTTGGATACCCTAAATTTTAGGACATTTTTTCCCTATATAAATAACTCAAATGGAAGCACAAGTTGCATTTTTGGAAATATTATTTCGATACCTTTCCAATGGTATATGGAAGTCCCTCTAACTCCCTAGGAATGAGGATATATGAGGTTTTCCATCCAACAACCCAACCAAAAAATTTAGGTCAACTCAGCTAATCTTTAGGGATAAAATTACTATAAATACATGATAGAATTTGGGATTTTTTGTTCAACCAAGCAAGAGATCAAGTATGAGGTGCACACAAGGTGTTTGGGGTGTCTTCTGGCATGCAAGATAAGTCTAAGGGATTCTATTAAGGTCTTTATTATACTCAAGGTATGCTATGAAGTTGTGATGTTTCCGTGAGGTTGTTGGGGTTTATTTGTGAACCCACATGGACCTAGGATCTCTATGTGGACCTAATTTCTGAGCCTCATATTTTTGATATTTTGGCACATTATTTGAGGCGTATCCTTGGAGACCTAGGCACAAGTTTTTATGTGGTTGTTGGGTTTTTTTGTGCACCCATACAGACCTAGGATCTCTATGTGGACCCAATTTGATGATGATGATGTATCAATGGTAGTGACAGAGACAATGATAGTGACGGTGACAATGACATTTATAGTGACATGTTGATTCTTTTATTTACATATTTGAGGGTGGAAGGAAGGGGCAAGGGAAGGGGGTTGGTGCCTCCTTCCAGTTGGAGCTGGAGAATGTTGGAAGTTGTAGCTTCCTATTAATGTAATATTTTTATTATATAAGAAAATCATTCCATGGTTTTCTTCCATTTGTATTTCCACGTAAATTTGTTTGCATTGTGTATTTGTTCTTATACTCTTTACTGTATATTGGGATGCATTTATTTGATTGAAAATTTAATTTTTTTTAAAGATGCTAAATTATAATTGATACTAATTCACCCCCCCCCCCTCTCAGTATCAACAACATATTCCCATCAAGTGCCATTTTCTAAGAATAACATGTAGCCAAACTAAGTGTCAAGATAGAATACATCGCCACCGATGAACAAGTTGCAAATAATTTTACCAAACCCATTTCCCAAAGAAACATCTGAGTATCTCAGACATAAGTTGGGAGTGATATCCCGCTCATATTGTTAGCAAAGAAGCACAACTCAGGGGGAGCATGCTTTTTCCATTGATGTCAAAGGAAGATAATTACATATATGGGGAGAGTTGCAGATAGGGGGAGGAGAATTGTAGATAGGGGTAGTTGTAGAAAAGAGTTAATTCTTTCTATTTCTGGAATATGATGTGTTTTTGAGTACATGATTGCCATCAATTACAAAGGGGGACATTGTTGAATAAATTATTTTCATTGATGTCAAAGGTAATTAAGTATTCAAATATAAATTTGACTTTAATAAATACAAAAGTGGAAAAGTTAAGTGGAAGTTTAGTTTACGTAAAAGTGGAGTAAACATGAAAGTGGATTAAAAAAAAAGGTAAAAGTAGGTTGGTTCCTACATAAAAACTAATTGTGGCGATCAATGTCTCTTGTAGGTTGGTTCCTACAAAGAACAAAGGGGGTTGGTGTCTCTTGTAGGTCGGTTCCTATAAACAACAAATGGGATTAATGTCTTTTGTAGGTCGGTGCCTACAAACAACATAGGAGATTGGTGTCTTGTGTAGGTCAGGTGCCTACAAACAACATAGGGGATATGTGTCTCCAGTAGGTCAGTACCTACAAAAAATAAAGGGGATTGGTGTCTCCTATAGGTTGGTGCCTAAAAACATTTGTAACTGTAGGTTGGTGCCTGCAAATTTATAATAATAAGTTTTTGTGGTTTTCTCCCAAAAATGTTTCCACGTTAAATATTGTGTCTTGTTGTTGTTACATTTATGTGATTTCTTCATTATGGTTTATGAATGTTAAAAAGATAAATATATCCTTATATTGATTCAACCACCCCTCTTAGTATAAGTGTGTGCTCAAATGAACAATGATCTTTTTTCAAACCACATAAATCATGACTTATCCAACCATTTGGCGATCAAACCATATTTGTAAATTTTTTTTATGATTTATGTTAGATGATAACTGATTGATTTCTTGTTACTACCTTTAAACTTTGACAATAACACCATTCTATTTGTGTCAAATGTGCATCATTGGAAATAATTAACAAAAAAATATTATGAAAGAATGTTTAGAGAAAAGAACAAACTTTCATATCATTTAGAGGGAACTTACAACAACAAGAAAATGACAATGGAAAATATCTTTAAAAATACATGGAAAAAATTCTACACGCCAATATACAACATGATATACCACCTCCATGTTGAAAGAAGTGAAAAAAATAATAGAAGTCAAGTGTTACAAACATTTTTTTATCCTATATAAATTTACATGACTTCAATTGAAAATTCATGGCTTTCCCAAGAGTAGTTACTACTAACTAATCATCAATAAGTAGTGAATCTACCCAAAAAATTGTGATGCATAATCATTGATTTGGAAAAAATATTAAGAAAAACTATTACATGTTCATGGAAAATGTTTTTATTTAGGGAAAAAAAAAGTGTATGCATAACTATGATCATAAATCAAGCAACAAGTTTTTCATTTTTAATGAAAAGTGAAAAATGTTAGCCTAAATTTCTTCCAAAAAATTAAAATTTATCCAAATTGGCAAAAAAGTGCTTAAAAAAAAACATTGGTCTTGAAGATATTACCACAACAATATGAATACGATCATGTTGTTAATTGCACAAAAATATTTTCTCTTTGGAGGGTGAAAGTATTCACAAAGGGATATGTAATGGAGTTCCTCTTGTGTCTTATTTCATATTTTAACAAGTGAAAAGAGGAACTTGCTAGACAGGAGAAGCCATGGGATAGCAAGCTTTCAAGACTATATATAAAAGCCCCATATTGCAAGATTTTACTCATGGCTTGAAGACATCAAAACCAAAGCGGAATAAGTTGAAGAAGATGAAGGTGGAGTTTAACAAACAATGAAGGGGGGAAGAGACCAAATTGTATCCATCCTAGAGAATTAGAAAGAAGACAAATTTCCCAAGTTACATGAGAGATAAATTCTACTTTTTCAAGTCCTCAGTTGTATCTACAAGAAAATTAGTGCTCAAACTATTGTCAACTTTGCAAGCACTAGAAGACAAATTAGGGAAAAAGATCACTTGGGTGGAGAAATTGTATTTTTAATTATTTTATTGTAAATGTGCCCACATTATCTTGTTTATACTGAGGACAAAACTATGTAAGTTAAATTATCCAAGTAGAATAAGGAGGCAAAATGTCAATTAGGAATGCCAAAATCCATGAAGGTGGAAGGCCAAGAGTCATTTTAACTTTCTATAACTTTGAACTCTTGCAAATTGTCCCTCTTTTCACATTGTAAGCTACCTTGATATGTTAAATCGAATGACATCGTTAGTAGGGATAATTTTAAGGATGTAAATTTATATTAAAATGTAGAAACCTAGGATAATCTTACTAGTCTTTAATATGCAAAATGTAAAATGTTTGGCGATATTTTTGTAAAAATATTCAAATTAAATATTCAAATTTCTAAGGATTTTATATAGTTTTTATAAAATTTTGGCTTTTTTTGAGGTAAAATAATTTTATTCTATGGAATTTGGGAAAATCATTTTTACAAAAAATGGAAATTGGCGAATCGTTTTTGGGAAAAACCATGGAAAATTAGCCCATTTGTGAAATTTATCCCCTAAAATAATCTATGATTGTTAGCTTGTGATGTATACTCTACTTGGTCCATATGGATTGCAATTATGATGGTGGATGCTCCCAAAATCCACACCTAATGTTTTTGGGGGTAAGTTGGTTTTTTCACCACAATGGTAAATTTTCCATGTAAAATGGTAAAATGGAGGTCAATTTTCATATATGTAGAGAATATTGACCCTATGTTTTCATAGTTAAAGCCATTTTGCTCAAAATTTTGTCTATTTTGTTGGATTTAATGTTCTATATTGTTACTTCTAACCTTTGGACAAGATATATTGATAATGTGTAGACTACAGAGATTATGACACCCCTTCCCAAATTTTTTAGGAAAATGCTTCACCTATGGAATATAGTGATAGGGTCATTTCCTTGATTTTGCACTATTACCCTTATTTTTGTGGACTTGTTGTGCTGACAACAACTCCCATTAAATTTCCCTGTCTCATGGAAATTGAATGGGCTCCCCTATAAAATTTTCACATAAGCTATGGAAAGTACATGTTTTGCTCTCTAGGTTTGTGGATGGATGTCATAATTTGTGTTAACATGTGAACTATCTGAGTAATTGTAAGAATTCCTACTCGATCCTCATTTTAGCCTTGAAACATATTTAGTCTTATTCTTGTTTTCATTATATCCTCCCATGATAGCTTGGAAGATGTAATATTTTTACTTAAAACCATAAATCCACAAGCCTTAAGGAACAAACTTCTTTGCACAAAATTTTACCATTATAGATTAAGTCCACTTTTATACCATATGGTATTTTTGAAACCTTTATGCCATAAGATTTGTGAGGTCACCTTTTCTGCAAGATTCTTCTATTTGACATGCATTATGTTTATCGAATTTTGTTCCCCGCGAGCATATCATAACTAGACGTGATAAATTTATAATTTTCAATTGGGCAAAGATACAGAACGAAAATATCTTCCACAACACTAATGAAGCTCAGATCAACAAAAAACTAGGTTTTTAATATTTCAGCTTATTTGAACCATGACCTCCCACCCATACACATCTACTATTTTGAGTTGTGGGAGTGAAACTATAAAATCTATTTTTATGAAATTTGTAATGCATTTATGGCTCCACTATTCCAAATTATTTTTGGATGATCCCTCCAAATGTTTTCTTTTGAATATGTATAAGCCCTAAAGAACTTAGTCAATTGGTGTATGGAAAAACATTATACCTATATCAGGGTTTTCGGTTGCTCCGCCCCAACACATTTTACCCAAGTATGTTCCAAACATAATCTTAGGGAGAGAGATATCATACTAGATGTACCTCATCAAGATGTACCACAATCAAGATATCCATACACATATGCCACATCATCCATAAACCATGTACCAATGATACTACTAGCAAGTGCCTCAAATAATGTATCAATTCTATATCAATCATGCATCAAGCTATGACTGATCAATCATGTACAACATCACCACCTCATCAACTCATCAACTACATGTCCCAATATGTAGCGCAACTATATTCCAAATACATACACCAATACATCCAACAAATATGCCTCTAACAATACATCACAAGATGTATTAACAGATATCACATATGTAACAATCATGTACTACAACAAATCTACCTCAAAACCATTCACTACATGTTATAACCCTAAATTGCACCATACATACATACCTGGCATCAGGCCCTCTTACTTGCTATTTTTTCCAAGCCATCACTGAGAAACTCTTCTTAAAAACACTATTTTTGAAGATGTACACGCCCTGCACCACTAGTTCTCACGTATGTATGATTGTTGCACCACTACAGCCCACGTATATATGCTAATTACACCACTACATCCCGCGTATACTTGAAAAAGTTGCAAAAATTAAAAAGTTGCAAGGAATTAGTTGAGATTATGGGCTATTGGGTAGTTTCCCAACTGTCTCACTGCCTATAGCCCGTCACTCAACCGGATAACCATCCTTTTGTCATATAAAAGGAGGTGTTGGGGTCTCATTCCAAAGCTAAGCATAAGAACAGTGAA
>CBVK0100527736.1:0-11797 GCA_900067695.1 Picea abies | reverse complement strand
CATCCTTTCCATTCCCCCTAGGGTCTTCGGGATTGCCTCCCAGGAATGACCTTAGTCACCCCCCAAGTGCAGGACCTACATCGAGGTGACATTGGGTGTAGGATTCCCAAAGTTGTAGCACTTGTTCCATGGTTGGGTCGGGCTTTGCCCAACCTACGACTTTGCGCTATAACATTTTGGCACCGTTGTCGGGGAGGATTTTGAATCCTCTTCTGAACCCTAACAACACTTTGGTAAGCTATCCCAAAGCCTTTCCCTTAGCTTGCCTGTCGACTCCACCCAAGGGACGTTCCCTTTCCACCCTTCTTGATGAGCTCATCTAGTGACTCCACTTTCCCAGAACCCACTTTTCCCTTACCCTTTTCCATCCCTTTTATGAGCTCACTTCAAATTCATCCGACCACTCCACTGATGAACCATGGGGAAATCAAACTACCACTTGCTTAAAGCATGGAGTAATATCCCAAAATTTGATGGTAATCCATGCTCAACTATTACACACATCGATGACTTTGTTGAATTTCTTGATTGGTATAGTTTGGAAGAGGAAGATGAACTGACAAAGTCTTTCTTGATATCATTGAATGAGAAACAAAGAAAGTCCATTAAGCACATCAACCCAAAGGGTTTGACCATCCTTTTCCACACATTTCTCAATCATTTTGGACCACAATCCCAGCAAGTGGAAGACACCATTCAGGACCTTGAGGATGTTTTCCGAGAGAGATCCTATCCATTAGAGCCAATTGATGAGTTGAGGGCAGTTTTGTTTCAAGAAGATATCCATCTAGATGAGGAAAACTATGATGAACCACAAACCCTTAACGAATTTCCACCAACCCAAGATGAATATTCTATGGACGAGGACTTTTCTTTTGATCCTTTCCACCACTTGTTGAGGGTTAAGCCCCTCATGATGAAAAGGCCTCGGAGCAATGAGATTATGAAGGAACTTGCTAAGAAGAAAAGGAGCATGCCCATGAAGAGAAGAAATAATCTTGATAAAGCGCAACATGTTGAGGCATCATTTTATTTGCTCCTACTTGATGAGGATGAGGCCGTTCAAACTTGTTTTCTTCCTGCACACAAGGATGAAGAAAGGATTAGCCTTGATGATACAGATGATCTTGTGCAAGATCCTTCTGACATGGTTGATCTGCACATTGACGATTTCATACAGGTTGGGAGACGTAGATGGGATGTGAGTTGCTTCAGTATTGATAGAGATCTCATTTATGACATTGAGGGTAATAGCTCTCAAGCAGAGGGGGTTGAGTTTTCATCATCAGAGGAGTGGTCCTCATACGCGTATGATTTAGATGTTTGGTAGCCTGGTGATGATATGGTTACATATTTGTTCCTCCCCCTCGAGGATGAATTGCCACAACATACTCCGAGTGATCTTTAGTCATCCTTTGGTGCATACTCTTTTGAGGATGCAGATTTGTTTTATGAGAAATTCCAACCATTGTGCTCAGATTTTGAGGAATACCAGGACATGGCCATCTCAGAGCAGTCAAAAGTTCATTCTTCAAAGAGGAAGTATTTTCATCTTGGAGATGTCCATGGAGATTCACAGGGGAAGAGGTGATGTTTTTCTTCACCTGAGACTGCTCCTTACCTCTTACCCTCTTCTCCAAGAGACCATGCAGTATTCTTCTGATCTCTCATTTCCTCTCAGTCTTCGACAAGCAGTGAGTCTTTGTGCATGGATGAAGATGAGCCTTCGTCTACATATGGTAGCCCCCTTCAAAAATGGATTGATCAATCTTGTGGCTATGCTTTCAGGCGGGGTGATCGGGCTGATGGTTTATCTTTCCAGCGGGATTTCCTCCCTCGCACCCATCTTCATGAGTTTTATTTCATGATCGATTATATGTATATTTATACTCATGATTATTATGTGCTTAACTTGTCTTTGTTGTATTATATGATTAAGCACAGGGGGAGATACTTTGATGAGATGATCAAATGGTTTCTCTGGTTGTATGACTTCACCTGACATCATCTAGCACGTGATATTCATGGCCCCAAGGCCCCAAGACCCAGGTAAGTAGGTAAGTCATTTTGATTCCCTGCATTTGCATCTTGATTGCTCATACTAGCTTAGATGCATTTCATTCTCATTTTACTCTACTTGCATATTAATTTCATGCTTAGTTTAGAATTTTTTGAAAAAATGTCAAAATTTTCTTTTCTAATTTAGTGGGTTTTGATATATGAGAACAAGGATGAGTAGGCCATCTTGCACTTGACAATTTGATGTTTACTTGCAGGCATAGGTCTACCAGGAGATGATGCGGTTCTCATGCACTCTACGACGAGCACATGTCCCCAAGTAGGAGCTAGATGTTATCCCCATTTTGTGGATAACTAAGGAGATGATGTCTCGAGGCCCTCAGGTTGCAAATATGGAGTGCTGAGAGACTACATGACCAACAGTACGCTTTGCACCGATGGAAAACCCACTCACCACCACAGATGGTCACAGGTTTACAAATGGCATCGACCACACCAGTTGGCTTCCGGAAGGTAGTGGGCCTTGCTCCATGAGGTACAAGTCAGTATTATGGTGATAATCATTTCAATACCTAAGCCATTTGATTATGTTGTATCTTGGGTTGCTCTAGATTTCATGATATGTGCTTGGACATTATGCCTTTTGCCTCGCTTCACCTTGGTGGTTGACATTGTGCCCTAGTAAGTGGTCTTCTTTGGGAATGGGTTTGCTGTTGGGAAATCCCTTGATTAGCCATTGTACCGTTCCCGACCATACTTACCATTTTTCATCATTATTCCCCTTCGTTTCCTCATCTCTTGGGATTTTAGGGTGTATTGACCCAAAGAAGTGGGTGTCCTTCATTCTATGGGAAGAAGGGGCTAAAGGCCGAGAGGGGTTGGTGTTGGGTAAAAGATAAAAGCCATATGTGAACCTCCCAGATGCTTCGCCCAAGGATCACCCTAGAGAGAAATAAAACGCTCATCTTTGAATAGAAGGGGACCCATAATATAACAAAGAAATCCCTGAAACATAGATTAAAGGATAGGAGGTCTCATCACGAGTCGACCTATCACGTCCATGGATGTCTAGTGGTATGACATTGTCATTATCTGGTCATCGCGCCAGGGCAATGACTCTCAATTGCATGGTTGAGAGAAAGGGGGTCTCATCACGAGCCAACCTTCTCATTTCCATTAGGCATTTGTGGGTGACATTGCCACCATCTAGTCACCACGCCAGGGTAGTGACCTTCAATCTCTCCTTGTGCTAAAAATAAAATATAAAAGAAAGAAAGATGAAAGGCAAATAATGGGCTTGGAAAAAGTAGATTGCGCATGAAGGTACCACACACCCTCTACAAAGACTCCCATGAATGAGACATTACAACCCCTAGTATGTCATGAGCCCTATGCCCATTGAGTCTTGAGCCCATCCACCTCATACACTCTACATGGCTTAGAGAGGGGCCTCTTGGAGGCTCTCCTTGACTTAGAGAAAGATCTACCCAATAGGACACCTCGTCAACCTTCCCATACTTAAACTTGACAAGTCGCCCATTATCATCATCGTTCAGTTTCACGTCCATCCCGCCTCACATCCATGGATTTCTACGTTGTGACCATGATACATAGGATTCAATGTATGGCGAACACTTGCTCAGGTTTAATTGATAACCATACCTAGCTCTCTAATTCTTGATGCAGCTTGTTGGGAAAAGGGTTGTAAATTATCGGTGTGCTATAGCTTCTTCTCTTCTCCAACACTTAAACCTGGATATTGAAGCCTCCTGCCTCCATTGATGCATCCCAACTCACTAAAAGGGATATTGATAGAGGTATTAGAACTCGTATCTACAAAGCCACATGGACTGAGTCAAAAGAGTCCCTAACTCCTAAGCTTCATCACCATGCCATAACTACATGCACTTCAAGGATGACTTCATCTATGTTCCCGTATATGCCAAATTGCAACTACCTCAAAGCATGAGACTTCCTCTATCCCAACTTCATATTTGTTCCCATTAGTTATGCATGGACGCCAATCATCACCTCCAAAGGGAGCATCCCACTTGAAAACAGTGTATGTGGGAACCTAAATCAGAAAACAAGTTCATATTTTGACACCATATCTATTATGAAATTTCTATCCATTTCATTGCTTGTTTAGAAACTTTCATGGTTGCTTGAGGATTTTCACATGATCTGCTTCACTACCGACAAAAAGCTCCGACAGATAAACCTCCCCACATTGAAAATTCAAGGCCTCCAACCTCTTGATGACTCCAATCACAAAAGGCATCATGAGCGATACTCCAATACTAGTTTGATTGGCAGTGTAGGCTTCAAGGCACACAATCGATGAACAACAAGATCTCATTACATCCTTCTTCTAGGCTTAAGATGTTAGAAGAACCAACAATTGATTGTATCATTGGTTTTGTGCTTCTTCCTTGTCGTCCATTGAACCCTTGCACATTTTGTTCTTTCTATCTTGTTCGAGGTGGATATTACCTACTTCACCATTCTCCTTGTACTCTTCTATTTTTTCCAATTCTTATAGAGATGCTTTGGCACTCCCATTGCTCACTCGTGTTGTACTTTTTAATAGTCCCATTGGTCATTTGTGGTCTCTAATATTTATTAAGTTAAATTAACATGAAAATTAAACATGTAACATATACCATTCCATGGAAGATGAATATAGATTTATTGTTGCTAATAAAAATGATATCATGAAAATGGACAATTTCAACTTCTAATTCATATAGTATGAAAATTTGTGATGAACCCCCATTTTGATATCATTTTGTCTTCCTATAGTCCATGTTATAGATACATTTTTGCCTCCTTTCACTTGCTAGGGACTCGTTTCTTACATTATTCCACCTTTCCCAAGATATTATATAATTGCCATATAATTATCTTGATTTCCTTTTATAGTTAAGAATTAAGTGTGTGTGTTTTAAAGCTATTTTGAATTATTGTATATGTGTGATTTCTAATAAGTCAAAGTTGACCATGTCCAAATGTCTACAAAGATGCAAGTATTTCAGGTTTCCTAAAGTCATAACAAGGATTGCAATAGCAAAAAGGGGTATTTTAAGAAGATATATCAGAAAAAGGAAAATTAATGAAGATACCCTCAGCACATACCCGCGGGCTTACAAAGGTTCGAGCACTCAGCACGTGGGGTTTCCAGGAATAGAATACGGGCACACTTGCATACAACAATTCAACAAATTAACCAATAGATCCTGAAATACCCAAGGAACTAGAAAGAGAATCTACACTCTATTGGCCGATGCATAACACCGTACAACTGAGCAAATCAACGGACAAGGAATCTTAGTTGTTTTAACTTATTTTGCAGAATATTAGGAGCATGTTGCTCCATGTTTGGAACTACCAGGCTCCCCCTTATTGTATATATATGTGTGCTAGCGTCCATGAGACATAGTGTGTTCGGATTGATAAACAGTGTGAGAGCCGAGAGCTCTATTACCAGACTTTGTCAAAAAGACTATTGTTTATGTGTGACGTACATCTGTGATCTTACACTGGTGATTTAATAGTTGTGAGCACAAGCCTACCTCCGAGTTAGGGCCCACTCACAGGTACGAATTTGTGTTGTATTATTTTCTCCATACATATTGTTAAAATTTCGCTTAAGCAGTTAAGTGTATTCAATAATCTTTTAACTTTCAACAATTAGAACAATAAGTGCATACATAAAGATCACTAAAAGAAAGACATCCACAGTATAAACAACATTTATCTTGGGAAACCCTCTTGGGGGAGAAAACCCAACAAAGCTTCTTCATTATAGATTCGTCAACAAGTACAATGTCTCTCTCCAAGAGAGAACTCGCAAAATAGAAGATAAACTAGAAACCCTAACTAGAATAGGGAAGCACACCACTAGACCAAGATAGACCTCCAACAGATAACCAAAACCCTCCACAAAAGCAACCTTACTCTATCGCTGCGTTTCCTTCTAAGACTTGCACAATTTTCCTTAAGAGAGAGCTTGTGTTGTGTGTTCTTTAAATGAGGTACCTAGCCTCTTATAAATACAAGCTGAGTCATCCTAAAATTAAGTCAGGGCCGACTTGTACAAATGACACTTTCTAATTTACATTTTACTTTTACAAAGGCACAATAGGGCTGAATTTACAAATACAACGTAATATTATTCTTTTAGGGTTTTGAATTGGTCTAATACAATAAAAATATCTTCCAAAGCTACTCAAACTTCAACACTCCCTCTTAGCAAGGAAGGTATTCTTCTGGCACGATCATCACGACTGCTTCTACACTTCTGTACACTTGACCATTGACTTGTTGACTTTCCACGAATCTATATTGAAGAAGTTTTGTAATGACGTCATGCATCCATGGTATCCTTATCCTTCCGGGTTTTATGTCATCTCGGGGCTTCAGCTAGTTCATACAAAACTAGGCAACTCGCCAACTCACAACATAAAATATGGCATCTAGATCATATAGAACTAGTAACTCGTCAGCTCACACAGAATCTGACATATAGTTCATACAGAACTAGTCACTTGCTAGCTCACATAGAATCTAGCATCTAGTTCATACAAAACTAGTAACTCGCCAGCTCACACATAATCTGGCATCTAGTTCATACATAACTAGTAACCTCTGGTTGGCACACCAGGCAACCGATCCACAGTGACCAGGCATCTAATCACAAGGATTAGGCGATGTAGTGCGCACACACTACTCATCTAGCCCAAGGCTAGGAAACACCTCCAACCACACAGGTTGGCCCTCCATCTTGAAAAGCTGGGAAACTTGCTAGCCTTGAAGGCTCGACATTTGCTGATCTTGTGCGAGGTCATGCTGACTGGTGCCACAGTCAGTAATGTGCCTGTGAATGACTACCCGCTGCTACTTGCACACTCTGCTGCCCTGGAGACACATCTGTAACTCATCACTCCCTCTTACTAGGGAAGTTCTTCTGGACCACACCAAGCTTGTCCTTGAAGTACACAAACTTCACTCTTGATAGAGGCTTGGTCAACACGTATGCTATCTTCTCATCTATAGCGACATACTAGAGATTCACTGCTCCCTTCTACACCATATCTCTGATATAATGGTACTTGATCTCGATATGCTTGGACTTGTCATGAAACATTGGATTCTCTGACAACTTCACACAACTTTGGTTGTCACACCAGATACAAGTCGCCTCTAACTCAAGATCAAACAATCCTGCAAGCAGCTTCCGAAGCCACATTGCTTCGTTGCTAGTTGAACACGCTGCTATATACTCTACCTCAGTCGTACTGAGCGCCACACTAGTCTGCTTCCTGCTAAACCATGAGATCATAGCTAACCCCAAACTGAAGCAACATCCAGATGTACTCTTCTGGTCTGCGACACTACCGGCCCAATCTGAATCAGTAAATCCTTGCTGGCTTATCTCACGATCCGACACATATTTGAGTCCATAATCAATTGTACCTTTTAGGTACCTCATGGCGTACCTCTAAGCATGGCCTTCACGGGAATATGCTTTGAAGAAGTCTACAAGAATCCTTGGAAATATGGTTAAGTGGTTAAGAAGCCCCAGAGGTGTGGTCATGAAGCCCAAAGTTGTTTGAAGAAAAAGAGTGTGAAGGACATTGTAAATGCACACACAACCCTCATAGATGGATAGTTCTCATCATGCCGTTTCCAATGGGAGGTGGTATGCCATGTGGTTCCTCACGGTTGAGGAGATATGCCCTCTTGAAGATGGAAGCCCCAAAGTATGGTTAAGAAGCCCTGAACAGTTGTAACAAGAAGTGACAAGTCGACCCCAAATTAATTAAAAGAAGAAAAGTTGTTGCAAACAAGAAGTTACAAGACGGCCCCATTGCAATAAATATTAAAATAAATATTAAGGATATTGTTGGTAAAGTTGGCCTCAATGAAATACTCATTAAAAATTAAATTGAATTTTATTTGGGTCAAGTCGGCCCTAAAAAGAGGGTGCCAGATCTAGTATAAATAAGACACCTAGGAGTTCATTTGTTACATCAACTTAAGTGATTTTTATCTGAGGTAACCAAGGAGATCTGAGACGAATTTCAAAGGGAAGATGAAGTGAAGAAGAGCGAAATTCCAAGGGAAGATGAAGTCTTGTGATGATGTGTTCTAAGGTATGTTATTTAAAGGTTATCTTACCATTTTCGCTATAACGTTTTTTCTAGAATGAATCAGATAGCGAAACTTGGAGGCTGTTGAGAAGACATATCAAGGTATCTGTGGTAAAAATTTCAACTTCTAGGTCATACTTTTGGAGATACACTCTGTAGAAGATAGGGTTTTTGACTAGTTCTGAAACTAGTCTCAAACATGTGTTCCAGGTAAAACAATCATAACTTGTTTATAGAGGATCCAAATTATGTGAGAACAATTGCATTGGAAAGAGTACAATTTGTAGTATCTTGTGTGCGAGTTTCAGAATTAGATATCACATATTGAGCATGTGGCATGCTTTGCAAGTTCGCTCTCCAAAATAGGCGAAAATTTAGGAAGGTTTGTCATTTTTGCTATAACTTTTGTTCTGAGAAGTTTTAGACCCTGAAATTTTGAGGATATGGAAGAAAGATCTCAGAGTATCTGTGGTTAAAATTTCAGACATTGGATCGCAATAATTTCAGAGATATGCTCTGTGGAAATCAGAGTTCCTGAATAGTCCTGAAATATGTTTCAAACAAGTCAACTTGGCATTTTTTCTGGGACTTTGTAGACTATGAAATTTTCAGAGGTCTGTCAATACATACAGAAGTACCTCAGATAGAAATTTGAAAATCATAAATGGAAAATTGAGTTTATGGTGAATCTTACAAGTTTGCATATTTGAGGTATGTTATGGATGCTTTAGCACATGCTTGAGGCATATGTTGACACTTGGTTTGAGGTATGTTATGGATGTTTTGGCACATGTTTGAGGCACATATTAGTGATGTTATGACACATGTTTGAGGTATATACATTGGTTGTTTTGGTACATGCTTGAGGCACATATTAGTGATGTTATGGCACATGGTTGAGGTATATACATTGGTTGTTTTGGTACATGTTTGAAGCATGTCTTGGAGGCCCTTTTGGCATATGGATGCCTATGTTTGAGGTACATATCTCGGATGGTTTGGCACATGCTTAAGGCATATTTTTGGCATATATGGTTTGAGGAGCATCTTGGATATTGGGCACATAGTTTGAGATATACTTTGGTATATGTTTACATGTTTGAGGCATATCTTGGTACATGGTTGATGGATGTTATGGCACACGTTATGGCACATGGTTGATGGATGTTATGACACATGTTTGAGGCTTGTTATGGTATGACACACATATCTTAGCACATAGTTTGATGCACATCTTGGTGTATGATTTGGTCTTGTTGATGATGAGGTATCGAAATCGGTGACAGTGACAAAGACAACGACAGAGACAGTGACAGGTTGGATGATGATGATAGTGATAGGTTGATTATCAGTGACAAGTTGATTATCAGTATCAGTGGCAGTGACAGGTTGAGTCTACACTTATATTTCAGGGCAGAAGGAAGGGGCAAGGAAAGGGGGTCGTAGCCTCCTTCCGGTTGGAGCCGGAGAATCCATGGAGTTGGAGCTTCGTTTAGGTTGGAGCCTGTAAATCAAGGGGTCGTATCCTCCTAGTTGGAGCTGGAAATCAGGGAGTTGTAGTTTCCTTCAGGTTGGAGCCTCCTTCTAGTTGGTGCTGGAAAATTTGGAAGTTGGTGCTTCCTATGAATGCAATCTTTGATATATAAGAAAGAATTCCATGGTTTTCTCCCATTTGGGTTTCAACGTAAAATACTGGTGTATTGTGTATCTGTGTATGATGTGATGCATTGTTTATGGTTATATGTTTATGATATGTTAAATGCAATCAAAAGTGAATGGAATCATTGATAAGTTAATGCTGTGATTGAAATTGGTAAAAAGTACTCAATATTGATTCACCCCCCCCCTCTCAGTATTGGTGAATATTCCAACAACAGAAAGCCATCCTAACCATGGAATTATGCCTGGAAAAGTGTGAGCTAGAAAACCAACACCTTACAAAACTCATAAAACAGTTCAAAGAAGAACACTCTTGAAAAGAAGAGTCATCTCCAGAGGAGGGAGAGATCGGATAAGAAACAATGGTGATTGACGAAATTAAAAAACTGTTGGTCAAGGCCAAAGAGGCAAAAACTGAGTTCAAAGAACAACTCAAAAATACCAAAACATGGGCAAAGATAGCAGGTGTTTAGCTAGGAGATGCCAGAGAAAACAAGGTGGTCACACCCAAGGAGATGAGGTCATCAACACTGGAAGAACATGAGAAACAACATAGGGCCAAGAAAATCATCATCGAAGGAGTGAAGGAAGCAAATGAGGATAAAGATGAAGCAGGAACAAATGTAGCCTTCTTGAGATACCTCATATGGTGGACATGCCCAACACGGGAGACCTAAAAGAATCAAAATATAGCAATAAAACAATAGCAATGTTGGAAGAAACCCACAGTGAAGGAAGAAAATCTGAATCTGAAAATCTAAATCCCTAATAAAGCACCCCAAAAATAAAACCAACTGGTAGGAGTGCTGACTAGCTGGCAACCACCACACCATAGGAGTGTGGAACAACAATACACCACCAATCTTCATTAGAAGCAATGTTAGTTGTAGTGTTAGCTATACAATCATTAGGAACCTACTGAAGGATTTCATTTGGAGGGAAACATGGCCTAATGGAACTTTGTTGGGCAATGGTGGGTGATAACAAAATGTTTGAACAAGCTAAAGAAGAACACAACTATCATTCAAGGTCAAAGATCTAAAAAAATTATGAAAAATATTCGTGACATGGCCCCAAGTTGGGACTCGGTGATGAGGAAGTCTCATAGTCTTCCATGAAGAAAACTGAGGTCCTTTGAGGCTGCCCAAACAGGTCTGTCCTTGACCTGAAATTGGGCTCTAAGTTTTGCTCCCAAACTATCCTTTGCTTCTGTTTATGGCAACAAACAATCAAGTAACTTTCTGCTCATAAGTTTTATGGTTAAGTGTTCTTTGAGGTGCCCTTGCAAGTGTTTTCGTAACCCAATGTTATCACATGCAATATAACTTAAAACAAGTAACAATCCTCTAGATATTTACAACACTAAAATGCTGATCTGCACATCTAAGCATGCATGAAAATGGACACAGGTATTTTTGGTCAACATGACCCTGGATAAAACCCCCCGGGGAAAACCAGTTTGGAATGAAAGTATATATAATGATGATCTCAAGTAGTGAATACAACAAGGAATACAATACAATAGAACCTGGTAAGATGGCAAGCTTCTCTCAAGCTTGTAGCACAGGTTCCAAGAAGAATGCGCCTAGGAAAGTGCGCCCTTCCTCCTTATTGGTCTATCCACTGAAGTGATGCGCCCTACCTCCTCCTTGGCCCAATGAAGAATCTCTTGCACACAAACAACCTGTTGTGTGCCTCCTCCACCATGAACCAAACAGATCTGAAGTAGCACAAGTCCTCCTACTGCCAAATGGGTGTATGCCCTCCTCCAAGCAATAACCAACACCAACAAATAATGAGGGTCTAAGCCTCCATGACCCCTCCATGGAAGGAGGCGCCCAAGCTTCCCTCTCTCAATGCTTACATTCCCATCCTCTTGCCCTTCTCCCAACTCTCTTGCTGAACATAAAAGTGAATGAGCCTCCCTTTGCCCCTTGTGCCCCTCTTGAACCTCCATATGGAAACCT
>CBVK0100527735.1:0-11797 GCA_900067695.1 Picea abies | reverse complement strand
AGGGTTGCCTTCTAGGGCAAAAAGAACCCTAACATAATCTCTACCGTTAGATCTGCGACCTTATAATGAATGGTCCAGATTTACAATGAAATTACAATATACTTTTACAAGGAAATTTTTGCTTTGGGGGCCTGCTTGCCCCCAGACCCCCCAGCTGGGGGGATAGGCCCCCTGGGCTCCGCATAGGGGGTACCCACCCTCTGCACTCCCCCGCGTGGAAGAGTGTACATACTTATGGGGTGTAAATACTTCATGGGGTATAAACACGGCTGAAAGAAAGGACCTTTGAATCAGGAAGATAATCAGGCTCCACAACCAACAGGGTTGTCGCAATTTCAACTGTCGCTGCCAGTTGGCGCCTGATTTCCATAGCCGTTATTTCCTAAATCACCGTGTTGTCCGAACATCGGTCCTTTTTTCATCATGATGGGATTTTTGGGTACGCAAAGGCCTTGGATTCTATCCCCTTTGCTTCCGACATGATATTTCTTGTTTTTGTGTGCTGACTCAATGACTTGTTCATGATGACTCTTTTTTCCTTTTGTCACACTGATTTGTTCTCCTGCGCACATGGATTTCCGTGTGGTGTTATTTATTTATTTATTTCATTTAGCTGTCAATTTGTTGGTGGTTGACTGTCCTTGTACAGCTTCCGTCGACTCCCATTGACCATTCCTCCGAGTTCTATTCCACCTAATTCCTTCAGTTGTACAACGCCTCCGTCTGTGACAATATTGACCTCATATGGTCCCAACCGATGCATTCTAAACTTTCTTGGATTCTGAAAAAACTTCTTGTCATACAATAGGACTAGGTCTCCTTCCTTGAAACTTTTTCTCTTGATATGTCGGTCATGCCACGCTTTGTCCCTTGCTTTCTGTACTGCTTGGTGGAACCCAGCTAGAATCCTATCTTCTTCCATGCTCATCAACTGACTTAACCTTTCTTGTACTGCACCTCGTTTTGTCATGTTCGTAATCGTTGTTACACATAGACTGGGTACCAAAAATTCTAGTGGCATCACTGCTTCTTGTCCATATACCAATATGAATGTTGTTTTTTCTGTTAGCTTCTTACAGGTAGTTCTATATGCCCATAATATTGCTGGTATCTTTGAATCCCAGTCCTCTCTATTGACATTGCAAATATTTGTTAAGGAATTCTCTAGAATCTTGTTGAAGGCTTCCATTGTTCCATTTGCCTGAGGATGGTATGGCGTACTTTTTTTATGGTAGACCTCGAATTCTTCAGTTAGAGGTCCGATAATGTTGTTGATAAAGTGAGTGCCTTGGTCACTCATCAGAATCCTCGGACATCCAAATTTGGTGAGCACATGTTCAAACAGGAAGTGTGTTATTGTCTCTGTGCTACAATCTTTAACTAGTGTTGCCTTTGCCCATATTGAGAGGTATTCCGTCGCAGTGATAATGTATCACGTGCCTGATCTTCTTGCAGGTGGGAGAATTGGCCCAACAAAATCGATAACCCATTTTTCAAACACTTGTAGCGTCACTTGTGAATGTAAGGGCATCTCATCCCGCCTGTATGGTTTGTCGACCCTCTGACAAACATCGCATTGTCGAAAATATTCCTTTGCATCTCTATGAATAGTTGGCCACCATAACCCTGCACACAGTACCTTATGCTCGGTAGCTTTGCCTGCATAGTGTCCTCCCGCTATTCCTTCATGGGCTTCTGCTAGTATCCTAGTCCTTTCATGTTCTAGCATACATCTTCTCAAGATGTTGTCTACCCCCATTTTATATAAGTGCCTGACGATTAACTGGCATTTGGCTACTCGGACAACCAGATATTTCCTCTACATGGTGCTAAATTCCTGTGGCACAGTCCTTGTACTTAAATACTCAATAATGTTAGCAAAATAATCATTCGTGATCTGAATTTAAAATAACTACGCGTCGAGTAAGGTATCCTCTAAGTTTGTAGGTTCCTTACCATTGGTGACCCTTGACAAGTGATCGGGTCCAACATTCAGCTTCCCTGGTTTAACTATGACTTCAAAGTCAATTTCTTGAAACAACAGTAACCATCGACAGATTCTCCCCCCCAACACTGTCTTGTTGACTAGGTACTTAAGGGATGAATGATCTATGAACATCTTAAAATGTTTGCCAAGTAGGTAATGCCTGAACTTTTGAAGCGAGTAGACCATAACTAGGCCTTCCCTCTCTGTAGTGTTGTAGTTTTGTTCTGATTCTGATAGTTTTCTGTTAGCAAATGCTATAGGATGATCCAATTCTCCTGCTCCCGACTGTGCCAAAATAGCTCCCAAGGCTATGGATGATGCATCTACATGTACATGGAATGTCTTCTCCCAATTTGGAAAGACTAAGATGGGTGTTGTGACCATCTTCTCCTTCATGGTGTCCAATCCTATATGACATTTCTCATTCCACTAAAAATTAATATCTTTCTTGAGCAATATCTCCATCAGCGCAATGATCTGCGCATACCCCTTTATAAATTTTCTGTAGTATCATGTATGTCCCAATTGGCCCTCAACTAGCGCACTAATTTTGGTGGTGGTAAGTTCACAATGACTGCAATCTTTGTAGGATCCAAGATCAAACCTTGTCTGCATACTATGTGACCCAACATAATTCCAAATATACATTTCTTAATGTTCAAGGATATTTGGAATTGCCTGAATCTTTCTAACATCATCCTCGACACCTCTACATGATCCTTCAACAGGCTGTATGCTGTCCAATCATCCAAATATACCTCTAGAAACTGATGGATGAATTCTTTGAAGGCAACATTGACTAGTCTAGAAAAAATTGTTGGTGCATTCTTCAGTCCAAAAGGCATGACTGTGTACTGGTAGCATCCCCATTCTATTGCAAAGGTAGTCTTGTACCGATCTTCTAGTTCTATCTTTATTTGGTGGTAGCCTGAGAATCCATCAGTGAATGAGTATGTTTCTTGACCTCCCACATTTTCTAGGATTTCATCTGTAAAGGGTGTAGGGAAGGGGTCATGTAGGCAAGCATCATTGAGCTTTCTCAAGTCTACATAGATTCTTATGCCTCCTTGCTTCTTCTCCTAAACTACCATGGGGCTTATCCAGTCTAATTCTTCTACAGGTTCTATGATTCATGCTTCCAACATTCTGTCGATTTCTTCTCTTACCTTCTTCTTGTATATGGGGTTCAATCTGTAAGGCCTCTGTGTGATAGGTATTGCCTCCGGTTTGAGAGGGACCTTCATCTCTCCAAGTTCTCTTGCAATACCCTTCATTTCTGTGAAGGTCGTTGGGAATAGGTCACTATACTCGCGTAGTAACTATTATCCTTTCCACTGTTTTCTCGTCCCAGTAGTCCCCAATGTTGGCCATTTTGGGATTCTCAAATGTCCCAATGTTGAATTTTTTCACCTTGATCGGCGCAACAATTACTTCTAATTCTATATGTGGACCTTCCACTTCTCTTTCTCCTTCAACTTCCTCGATATGAATATCGCGTGGGTCGTCTTCATATGGTCCCTCTTCCTGTACATGGTAGCATGACATTAGTTCTTTCACTGTCTTTCTGTTCTGTTGTTGTTCTTTTGTTATGAGCTCAACTTCTAGTTCCTTAATGAATATCACCCCTCTTATTTGTTTAAGTGATGTATCTATGTTGGGGTTCTCATGCTCAAATGAGAACGTGACTGTAAAGTTATGTTGGAGTACTGTCCAGCTTGTAGTTCCTCTGCGTAGTTCCTAGTCCGTGTACCAAGTTGTTGGTATGCCCTCTAATGTGTGTACAAAACGATGAGGCCATTCCTCTAGGAGTTCCATTTTACATAGTTCTCTGCACTTCTCCAAGTGTTTCGCTGGTGCCCCCTGTCCATTGTATTTCTGAGCTATGCTCTTCTTTTCTTTTGCACCAAATCTGATGCACAGTAGTCTTTTGCATTGATACCAGACCTTGATTGTTTCTTTGTGTGTGCCTCACAATCTTGTAGGGGTAGCCTTAAGTGTGATGTCGAGAGATAACAATCTCTGAATGTCTAATACATCGTCTTCATATCTTGTTAGGAATTCTTCCAAATCGTTGATTCCATGGAAACTTGGAGGTTCTTTGATTTCTATCCCAACCCACCTTACTACGCGGTCTATTCATGCACATCTTCTGGTCGAGACCTCATGTAGGCGTTGCTACCAATTCTCCAGACCCGTGTCTGAGTCTGAAGCACATGATGTGATACTTCTCCAACTAAGTACACCATCTGCAGTTGGATTGATGTAATCTTCGGTGCACGCGATGGTTTGGTACAACTGGTTAATTTATTCCATATCTAGGCATCTTGGTTCCACAAATATTTCGGCTTCTGATGGATCTAGAGGCGCGATAGCCCTATATTCTCCTAACTCAAATGTCATCTTCCTGGTCTTCAGGTTGATTATCACCTGATTGTCAAACACCCAATCCAATCCCAGTAATGCTGGATATGGTTTTGTGTCATCCACGATTTTGATCACTTCGAAGTCTGCCTTAGTGCGCACTCCATCCAGATCTACTATCACTCCTTTCAGCCTCCCTATTGGCAGAACTCTTTGTTGGTTTTCTAACTTCAGTTGGACTGGTGAATAGCCTAAGGTAGGTTATCCCATGCATTGCCATGTCCTTTTGGGAAATACATGATCTAATATCACATCGTCCATGTTAAAATATCCGATGTTGGCATTCAATCTAAACTCTCTGTTGGTTCTCCTTCTAGCATGGAGGTGATTGACTATCCTCTGTTCTAACTTTCCCTCAGAGTTTGTGGTACATCTATCTAACAGATTCTGTAATACTAAAATAGATGATGGATCCTTAAATACTTGAATACAAGTTTGCAGGAAAGTTTTAATACAACTTACTTGGTTTCCCGGGTGGACTTCACTGGTATGGTCCAATGCCGATGACATTTCATACATTGGGATGTCTTGATTATGCGGCACGGTAGATGTAAACACAACATTATGCTTGAGAAATTCTTGTCTGGCCTCCTTAAAGGTCTCCTTCTCCTTTCCTGCATCAAATCGCTTGGGCGGCTCAGTATTCTTCTTAATCCATTGGTGTTGTATTGGTTCTTGTTTGGCCACATCAACTCCTGTTTTAGCACCTCCACGCATCACTATGTTTATGTTTCTTCCTTCATCCCTCACTTCTACTGAACTCCACTGAAAATTTTGATTTTTCTGATTCCTCTTTTCCTGAATCTTTACTAATAGTGTCTGACATTCTTCCGTGTCATGATTCGATGCGCGAAAATACATACAAGTCACTGGTGGAAGTAAACATTCTCTGGCATAGTGTCCTAGCTGTTGGCAGTTATGGCACACTATTGGGCCTCTTCCGCATCTAAAGCCTCTTTTGCCTCCTCGGTACCCAGCTAGATCTCCATGCGGTGTATTGTATTGGGGTACCTAATTATACTACACAGGTTTATACTACGGTTGCGTAGTGTTGTACTACTGCAGATGCGCATTGTTATATTGCTACGACGTAGTATTATACTGCAATTGTGACTAGTTAAATTGCGATTCATCTTGCCGTGTCATCAGTTCGGCTTACACCCTATATGTGTCTGACGTCCTTTCCCTCATCACATCCATTATTTTGCAGTATTTGTCATCGTTCCCTACTGACTTGCAAAAAGTGCAGTATGCATTCTTGGGTACTGTCTGGTATTTATGCATCATAGGACAATGATATGGATCATGCTCGCGTGTCTTGAAAATTTCACACCATAGTCCTCTTGTTGGCAAAGGATTTGGCATCCTTGCTGCCATATACTACACGAATGTTGGAAATTCGTTCTTATGGTACCCTTTTGTTCTACATGTGGTACACCAAACAACTTCTCACTTGTCCTTTCCCTTGTTCTGATTGAGCTGGAAGGTAATATTCTTTAGATCCTCCTTCAAATTCTCTGTAGCTGGATCTATCTTGTGGTACTGATTCTCCTCCATTTGCAAGGCTACCTGCATATCCTCTGCTTGAGATTGGAATTTATGTTGTCTGAGTGGGTATTTCAGGTGTGGCAACATAGAATTCACAAATAGATGCCTATGCTGCATTTATGTCATGGCATACCTCAATTTCCCTTTCAAACGCTTAAATCGTTGGTCAATTTCCCAAACAGATTCTCCTCGTTTCTGTCAGATTTCTATCATCTTGTTCATGTATTGATCCTCTGAGATGGACTTCTAGAACTCATTAATTAATAACTTCTTAATGTTTGTCAGTGTCCTTGTCATCCCAGGTGCACTGTTTATGTCTAGACTCATGTACTAGTCTAGTGCGCGGTCTCTTAGCGTAATGACTAGATGCACTATTTTAGTATCTTCATCAGTGATCTGTTTTGCTTCCCAGATATTTGCACAAATGAACATGTGTTTCTCATGGTATTTTGTTGCCTTGCCTCGAAATTTTGGTAACCAAATGGTGGGATCATGTCTTGCCATTGCAAACTGTGTCAGACTACTACTTCTGCGCGGTGTAGACCCTTGACTAATATTTCCCGAACTGGCTCCCCCAGTTCTTGTCCCTTGTTGTTGGGTATGTGTTATATTATTTGCATGTGTGTGTGTGGGCGCGTTAGATTCGACAACTACGTCTGACGATCCCTCTAGTAGTGCTTTTTTGGGCGGTTTTTGTTATTTTTAGCGGTTTACTAAATTAATCCCGGATTAAGGGATTAGGGTTTTGGTATTTACGGAATACCTAAAAACATTGTATATATTGTATGGTGAATGGTGAAATTCATGATAATGAATATAAGAAAGGTTTTCTCGGTTGAGGGTTTTCGGTATAAAATCTTTGTGTACTCTGTGTATGAGCCATTGTTTAAATTCTGTTTTTCTTAAGAATCTATATGCATTGCTTTACTTCACAGGTTTAAAACTTACATGTGGTATCATAGCTCGTTTTTGGCTTCAGAGGGATGCCTTTGTTGCTGAGGGTTTGGCTCAATCTTGATAGATCAAGTTGATCTTGGGTCTGTGATAAACTCAGGTTTATTGGGAGATTTTGCAGTGGTTATTCGAGTGTAGAAAGAGGAATGGCAAGCACTTCTAGAATTGAGATAGAGAAGTTCAATGGTAAAAACTTTGAGCTATGGAAGCTCAAGATGGAGGACCTTCTTGTAGACAAAGAAAAATGGATCGCTGTGGATCCTGGTACACAGCCTATGCGTATAACGTTTACTAGCACACAGGCTACTAGTACACAAACTACTAGTACACCACCTGCTGGTATGTTGAAGGAAGATTGGGAGAAGTTGGACAGAAGAGAAAGGAGTAATATTTGACTCTTCTGGCAGATTTGGTGTTGTTGAATGTCTCGGGAGAATCTACAGCCAAGGAACTATGGGATAAGTTGGGGAATTTGTATCAATCAAAGTCCCTGGTAAACAAGTTGTTTCTTCGAAAGAAGCTGTATCATCTTAGGATGGAAGATGGAGATTCTATGACAAAACATCTAATTGCCTTTAATACTCTGGTAAGCCAACTTGTCTCTGTTAATATTATGATTGTAGAAGAAGATAAGTGTATTACTTTGTTATATTCTTTTCCAGATTCTTGGGATAATCTGGTTGTAGCAATTGGTAGTACCACTCAATCTACATTGAAGTATGAGGATATAGTTTCATCCTTGTTATCTGAAGAGATGAGGTGGAAAAGCATGGATAGTCATAGCACAGATGCTTTATTTGTAAGAGGTCGTACCCAAGACAAGAATCCTGGCAAGCCTTCAGGGGGGAGACCTAAATCTACAGGTAGATCTAAGTCTCTAGGAAAATCTTTGAGGAAATGTTGGAAGTGTGGTAAAACAAGGCATTATAAGAAATATTGCAAGTCTAAGAAGGTTGAAAAACCAAAGGGATCTGATAGTACCTCTTCCACAGAGGCGAAAACCTCCATTGAAGAAGGAGGTGATATTTACCTGGCATCTATAGGTACACATGTAGACCGTGATGTATGGTTGATTGACTCAGGTGCATCATACCATATGACTCCTCACAGGGAGTGGTTCTCTGAATATGAAAAATATGATGGTGGTGATGTATTCTTAGGAGATGACTCGACAGCCAAAATCATGGGACGTGGAAGGGTTAAGTTGTTTCTAAAAGATGGAAGGATTAGAACTCTCCCTGGGGTTCTACACATTCCAAAACTTTCCAGGAGCCTAATATCTATAAGCAATGTGGATGCTGCAGGAGTGGATACTATATTTGGAAAGAACACTTGCAAGATGGTACAAGGAGCAATGGTGTTGATGAGGGGAGTTCGGTGTGGAACTCTGTACAATTTGTTGGGAAGCACTTATACTAATAAGTGTAACAGTTCTATTGTCCCTGAGCATAGAAATGAAGGAGACAAGACCAATAATGTCCTAGAAAAGAAGACCATGTTGTGGCATCAAAGACTGGGGCATATTGGAGAAAAGGGACTTCGAACACTACACAATAAAGGTATGGTTGAAGGTATGTCTAATTTCACTCTGGATTTTGATTTCTGTGAACATTGCATATATGGTAAACATAATCGAGTAAGATTCCCATATGGTGCTACAAGAGCAAAGGGGATCTTAGAGTTGATACACAATGATGTGTTTGGACCTGTTCTGATGTGTTTGGACCTGTTCCTGTTCCATCCCTAGGTAAATCTGTGTATTATGTTTCATTCATAGATGATTTTTCAAGGAACACATGGATTTATTTTCTTAGAAAGAAATATGAGGTATTTGATAAATTTAAAGAGTTTAAGGCTCTAGTAGAAAATCAAACATAGAAGAAAATAAAGGTATTGAGAACAGATAATGGTGGAGAATTTTGCGGAAATGAATTCAAAGAATTATGTAATAAGTGTGGTATAGCAAGGTATAATACTACTCCATACACTCCTCATTAGAATGGAGTTGCAGAAAGGATGAACATGACACTGATGGAAAAATCAAGGAGCATGCTTAGTGGTGTCAGGTTATGACAAGAATTCTGGGCAAAGGCAGTGGGTACAACATGTTACCTGGTCAATCGATCACCTTCATCAACGTTGGATGATAAAACTCCACACAAGGTATGGTCTGGAAAGAAACCCTCTCTTCAACATCTTAGAGTGTTTGGTTGTGATTCTTATGTACATGTTCCAAAGGAAAATAGGAGTAAGCTGGGTAAAAGGCTGAAAAGTGTATCTTTATTGGTTATAAATATGGTGTGAAAGGTTATAAGATTTGGAACCCAGAAACCAAGAAGACTATTTACAGTTGAGATGTCATTTTCAGAGAGGTAAAAGATGTGTCCAAATAGGAATTCCTACCAACGCAAGACGAACCTGAGAAAATAGAGCTTGAGTTGGATGATGCAAAATCTAAATCATCTGAAGAAGAGGAAGCAGAACAAGAAGAAGAAGAACCTCATACCCCAGTATTGAAGAGATCAGTGAGAGATAAAAGGCAACCAAAAAGGTATAGTCCACCTAATTTCTGTTCCAATTTTGCTTTATCTATTACTGATGATGATCCCAAAACTGTCAGGGAAGCAGTGAATTTAGAGGATAGTAAACTCTAGAAGAAGGCCATGGTTGAAGAAATGGATGCCTTGGATAAGAATGAGGCATGGGATATAGTTGAGTTGCCAGATGGAAGAAAATTTGTTGGTAGCAAATGGTTGTTTAAGAAGAAGTTTAATGCACAAGGTAAAGTGGAGAAATACAAAGCTCGGTTAGTAGCAAAAGGTTATTGTTGGAAATGTTTAACAGGTAGCATATGCTTGTCATTGATGGCAAGTACAACAATGAAGATGGCATGGGTGCAGGAAGAATGTACAAAGGATTGTTGGCATGGTTTACAGGCAGCATAGACTTGTCATTGATGGCAAGTACAGTCATGGTTTACAGGAAACATAGACTTGTCATTGATGGCAAGTACAGTAGTGATGATGGCTTAAGTACAACAGTGAAGATGGAAGGTTCAGAGAGGTGAATGATCGAAAGAAGATGTCGGAATCCTTTAAGGATTCGAGGAGAATAAGATCAGGAGGAATAGCGTTCTTATACGCGCAGGAAGCACAGGAAAGAGACCGAGAGCCGTAGGATCTGAGAAGAAAACCCGACAGCCGTCAGATCTGAAAAAGATGCGAGGGAGATAAGCCATCGGAGAATCGGGGATCGGGACTTTGAAATGTCCAGTTCAATTGACATGAAAACCCGGAAATCGCGAAACGCGATATTACGATTCAATCGCAACAGTTAATGCAAGATCACACCAGGACCGTTGATCACAGCTCTGTACGGAATTTTGGGGATCGGGTGGAAGGAGTATGGAGGAATAGGGACCATCCATCAGCAGGGACAGGTGTCGAAGATCAAGGCACCATTGGCATATTGGACATCGGGAAATCGGAGTTCCTGAGGTTGAAGGAAACGAGAGATCGAAAGTCTCGAAATCCCGACACAATCGGGACCGTCCATCTGAGAGGACGCGTGACAGGAGATTGGTTCCATCGGCAAAAGGCCCGACAGGAGGTCGTTCATCGGCTAATCGGAAATCGGGATATCGGAGATCCCGGGCACAAATTTTTTTGTGCATTTCGAAATCGCGATCCGCGAAATCCCGATGAGTGGGGTACAACTGTCAGCACAACAGTGAAGGAGGACAGAGGATTAGTGGATTCCAGTTGTCAGAGATAAGGATGCAGTTACAGGTAATGGTCACGTGAACCAGGGTCAGCCAGGGGGGCTGAAACACATCGGGAAATCGGGAATCGGGAATCCCGGAGGCATGTGCATGGTGACATCAAAAACCCCGAAACCCCGATGAGAGGTTTGACCGAGGTCATGTGTTGATGGTCTTATGGGGCCAAGGCCTATAGCCAGCAGGGCTAGCACGTGGAAAGGGGCGCATCGGTAATCGGGGATTGGAGAGGTGAGAAACTCTCGACATCAGGAAGTGCGAAACCCCGAAACCCCGACGAGAGGTATGGTGACAGTCACATGATAGCTGGTCACATGGACCATTGTGTAGCCGGAAGGGGCTAAAGCTCGGGAAAGGAGCACATCGAGGATCGGAGAATCGGGGGTTCTGAGTACATGTGCATCTCGACACTGAGAATGCCGAAATCGCGATGAGTGAAATCCCGATGGGATCTGAACCGTTGGATCAATTATTGATCGGAGGGCTGCTGTTCTTCCCCACACATTAACGCTTCTGTTATGAATCTGTTAAGAGAAATGGACTGATAGTGACAAATCGGTTAGCGTTTCAGTTGCCAGGATAGGTGTTCGTGTTTCGGCAGAGGGAAGGTGAAGTGAACCGTCGGGGAGGCGTGTATAAAAGAAAATGAGAGAAACTGAATTGGGTGTTGTTGAAAATAGAGGCATAGATCTCAGCAAGTGCGGGAGTGGCAAAGGAGAACCTGCGAAGTAGAGAAAAGCTGAAAAGGCACAGTAGAAGAAGGTGAAGCAGAGCAGCAGATCAAAGGTAGTAAAACAGAATATGTGGCTGAGCAGTTAAGAAGATCAGAGATGATTAAAGCATAGCAGCATAGCAGAAATGGTAAGCAAGCTATATCAGAATAAGCAAATGGGTTTGAGAAATATTTTATTTGAGCAATTAAGGGTGGCTGGGAGGTGCTCGGGAGGACTGTTGTCCTCAGAGGTTCAAGTGGGTGCTTGAACACAAGGAGTTGTAGCTTCCATCTGGTTGCAGCCAGAGAAACCAGGGTGGCAGGGTGGTGCAAGGGAGAACTCTTGTTCTCTGCTATACAGGTTGGTGCCTGTATATTTGGAAGTTGGTGCTTCCAT
>CBVK0100527734.1:0-11798 GCA_900067695.1 Picea abies | reverse complement strand
AGAATTTCCATCTACCAACTCAAGGGAAAAACATCAATGTGGTGGGACCAGTTTGTGCAAGTACAACACATTGATGAGAAGAAGGTTACTTGGAGGAAATTTAAAAGGTATTTTAAAAAAAAATACTTAACCAAACGATACTATGATAAGAAAATGAAGGAGTTATTTGAAATCAATCTTGGAAGTATGACCATATATGAGTATGAAAGGAGGTTTTTAGAGTTGTTGAAACATGTTTCTTTCATCAAGGATGAGCAGGATAAGATTCAGAGGTACCTGAGTGGAATTCCATCATTTATTAGTGATAAGATACATTATGATAATCCTAAGAAACTAGAGGAAACCATAAGGAGGGATATATTCCTTTATGATCAACATAGAGGAAGACCAACTTTCCAAAAGGCATGGGAAGACAAAAATAAAATTAATATGGACCAGAGGAAGAAGGGGACAAAGCCACCATTCTTCAGAAATAATTATCAGGGACAGAGAGCCTCTAAAGAACCCAAAATGACATAGATAATGGGGAAAATACCAAGGAAACCACCCATTCAATGTTAGGGTTGTGGGAGAGATCACATGTACTAGGATTGTCCTCATAGAGCTAAAAAAGTGAGGAATTTTCATAATATTCAGCAGGTTGATACAAAGGAGGACATGGGTATAAATGTACCTAGGATCTATGCATCTCTGGATAACAAGAAAGCTGACTTCTAGTCTCATATGATTGAAGTGAAAGGTAATATCAATACCCAACCCATTTATATTTTAATTGATTCAGGAGCTATTCATAGTTATCTAGATCCTAAGATGGTCGAAAGATTTCAATTTCCAAGAAGCAATATTGGAAAACCTTGGTTAGTGAAGCTAGATACAAGAGATAAAAGGAAAATTAATGAGATGGGTAAGGCATGTCCAATGGGAATTAATGGACTGGGAACAAGAGCATACTTGAATATCGTACCTTTGGGCTCATATGATTTCCTCATTGGTATGGATTGGTACAAGCATCATGCTATCCTAGATTTTTATAATAAGGAATTTACTTTATTTTATGAGGAAGGGAACTTGAGGACAATCCAGGGAATTCCCAGAGAAGTAACCATCAAAGAAGCTTCAGCCTTGCAACTGAAGAAAATTTTTAGGAAAAGGTGTCAAATATTTACATCATAGGTGGAAGAGACACCTAAAGATAAGGCGCCAAGTATTGAATATTATGTAGTCCTAAAGAATTTTGAATATGTATTTAAATAAATAATGGAATTTCCACCCAAGAGAGATATTGATTTCTCGAATAATATGATGCCTAGAGAAACCCCAATAGCCAATACCCCTTACAGTATGAGCACACTAGAACTAAAGGAATTGGAAATTCAAATTGAATATATTTTGAAGAAAGGGTATATATGCCCAAGTGTGTCACCCTAGGGTGCCCAAGTATTATTTGTGAAGAAAAAATATGTAACGTTGAGACTTTGCATTGACTTCAGGCACTTGAACAAGGTGTCTGTGAAGAAAAAGTATCATTTTCTAATGATAGATGGCCTCTTTTATCATATGAAAGATGTTAATATATCCTCCAAGATTGATCTTAGATCAGGCTATCATCAGGTAAGAATTAAAGAAGAACACATAAACAAGACTACCTTCAGAACAAGGTATGGTCATTATGAGTTCACAATGGTTCCATTTTGGTTATCAAATGCACCATTTGTCTTCATGTGTTTAATGAATTGTATTTTTAGGGATTAATTAGATAAGTTTTTCATTGTATTCCTCGATGACATTCTTATATATTATAATTTTGAGGAAGAGCATGAGAAACACTTGAGTATGGTATCACAGGTAATGAGGGAGAATCAATTGTATGAAAAATTGAGAAAATGATCATTCTACCATAAGAAAATTCATTATTTGGGCCATATCATTTCAGAGGAAGAAACAACAGTGGACCCAGAAAAGATAAATTCCATTGAGGGATGGACAACACCAAGGAATGTCTCTAAGGTGAGAACATTCATGGGACTTGCAGGTTACTACCAATGATTCATTGAGGGATTATCAAATATCAGACACCCAATCACTTCCTTGCAAAAGAAGGGTGTAAATTTTGAGTGGACATCGTATTGTGTGAAAGGATTTTCCAAAACTTGAAGAATTTACTAACAAGTTCTACAATATTAAAGATTGTTGATCCAAATGAAGATTTGGTGTATGCATTGATTCATGTAAAGAAGGAATTGGTGGATTTCTTAGTTAGAATGTGCATGTGATATGTTATGAATAAAGGAAATTAAAGGATCATGAAAGGCACTATGCTACTCATGATTTAGAATTGGCAGCCATAGTGCATGCCTTGAATATGTGGAGGCAGTACCTCATGGGGAAAATATTTGAATTGAGGACAAACCATAGTGGTATGAAATATTTATTTGGAACACCAACTCTAAATGCCAGGAAAAAAAGACAGTTGTAATTCCTCAACGAATGTGAATTTGATATAAATCATATCAAAGGTAAAGATAACAAGGTTCTTGATGCACTTAGTAGGAGATTGCATGAGATGCATGCTACAACCATTAGCATGTACCAATAATATTTGAAAGAAAAAAATTAGAGGATACGAAATCAAATTAGAAATACATGGAGGTAAAGGAAAATTGTGAGGAAGGTAATTTGTAGTAGAAAAGTGAAGAATATAAGTTGGAAAAGGATGAAATTCTCATGTACAGGGGAAAATGTTATGTCCCAAATTCTCAAGAATTGAAAAATCCGATTTTAAAAGAAATGTATAATGTTCCTTATTCTTGGAACCCTGATTACCAGAAAACTATTGCAGTTGTCAAGAGCCAATATTATTGACCATGTATGAAGAAATAGGTTGCTCATTTTATTTCCAAGTGTTTGAAATGTTAAAAGGTCAAGGTTGAGTACAGACACCTAGTTGGTCTACTACAACCATTACCCATTGCTGAGTGGAAATGGGAAGTTGTAACAATAGATTTCATCACAAAGCTGCCTAGAAAAACCAAGCAGCGTGATTCCATCGTGGTGGTGGAGGATAACCTTACTAAAGTTGCCCACTTTATTCCAGTAAAGCTCACTCACAAGAAAACCAACATTGTTGATATTTATATGAGCTAAATTGATAGGAAGCATGATATCCCTAAGCCAATTGTATCTAATAGAGATCCAAAATTTACATCAAATTTTTGGAAAGGATTTGGAAACAATATGAGCTTTAGCACAACCTATCATCTAGAGTCAGATGGGAAAATAGAGAGGGTGAATCAAGTGATTGAATATATGTTGAGGATGTATGTGATGTATAAACAATCCAAATGGGAGGATTACTTTCATTTCATGTATTTTTCTTATAAAAATGGGTATCAAGCTTATCTAAAGATGATCCCATTTGAGGCACTTTATGGAAGAAAGTGCAATACACTAGTGATATGGGACAACCCAATAAAAAAAAAATTAAAGGCTACCTAGGACATGAAAACAAATTATGTTGATAAGGTAAGAACTCATAGAGAGTTCAAAGTGGGGGACCATGTGTTCTTGAAAGTAAAACCCAAAAGAAGTTCCCTGAAGTTGGGAAATTTTTCAAAGTTGACAGCTCGTTATTGTGGGTCATTTGAAATCCTGGAGAGGATTGGTCATGTAGCATACATTCTTTCCTTACCTACATCAATGTGCATTCATAATGTATTCCATTTTTTGTTACTTAAAAAGTATGTACCTGATGCTAATAATGTCATTAATTGTAATGTGATTTAGGTGGAGAAAGAAGGAGACTTATGAGTTTAGTCGGTATGCATATTGGATTTGGAAGTCAAGTTTCTCCATAATCAAACAATAGGACTGGTAAAAATCCAATGGACCTGGTACGGTCATGAGGATGCAAATTGGGAGCATGAGGATGCTATGTGTGAAGAATACCCACATCTTTCTAAATACTTTTGAAGTTTTGATGGTATATGTGTATATACTGCATTGAGGAAAATGCATAAATAAGTGGGAGGGGAATGTAATACCCCTAAGAAAAAACCCAATTGTACATATAAATGTAAATGAACAAATAGGCTAGTGATCCAGGACATTGTGGGGCCAACATGCCTTTTTGTATAAGTATTTTGAGGCCATAGTGTCTGTTTGGTTATTAGGTAGTAGAGAAAGATGCTAAAATGGCTAGTGAGCCATCATTATAATATGTAATGACATGAAAATATTAATGAAAACACATCACTTCTACAGACCAAGCATATAAAAGAGTAGGTGCAGGGATAAACTCCACTATATAGGGAAAAGGTGGATAAAAGTTTAGGAAAAGGGGCTAAGCTGGGGGGGCTTAAGTGAAAAGGAATATTATATTAATATTCCTTAAAGTATAAAGTATGGATATTTATTTTATCCTAATTTATAAGGATGGGGACAAGTGGAAATCAAGTGGGCCCAAGGTAGTTCCCAACATGACAAGTGTGAAGTTGGGAACATGCATACATATAGTTTGGAATTAGTTCATTTTCCTATTTTTTCTATATTCATTATTTCACTCACTTAGCTACCATTTGTACCATGTTGTTACAATACTTGTACATGTACTTATACCTGGGAAAATTTTGGAGTGAAAGAGGCAGTTTTTCAGGCCCTTGGACTATTTAAGAAGCAATTTGTTAGGCCCATGAGCATTTTTTCCAAGTGAGAGAATTGTTGGGAATTAATTCCCAAGGTGCCAAGTTGCAGCGACATAGCTATGGGACTTATTTTCTAGCCTATTGTTGAAGCCATAGAAGGGAAGTGGGGTAGATGAAGGAATGTTGAGAAGAGAATGGGCACACTTCTTGGGGTGGGACAGGCATGTGGGGAATGAGGGACTATAGTAAGTTATCTTGAGTTGGAACCTGAGTCTGAGCTTTATGCTCTCTAGGAGACCTTATCCTAGGATAGGATTCCCTTTCCTAGGTGGTGTTTAAGCCACAACTTGAGAGTGACCCATTTTTGAGAGTTTTGAGTAGTGTGGTCTAAGGATGGGAGGAATGTGCAAGGTTTGCATGCAGTTGATGTTATTTTTATCAAATACCAGTGTCAATTGTTTGTTAATTCATGTTTTTTGTTAATATTTATGTAATTATTTTCATGGATTTTTCCTGTGTAATATGCATGTATATTTATGTTATTATTCTATATGAATATATGCATTTGCAGAGTATTTTTATGAATTAAATCAGTATCATAGTTTGAAATTTTAAGTGGCATAGCCCGGCAAGTGGTTGGGGATTCTACATAGGGTGAAAAAATACACAGTATGCATGGAATTGTGCATTGACCACTCTATCTAATCATGTAGACTACACCCTCTACGTGACTGCCTGAGCAAAATCCATGCAAAAGCTATTTTTCAGTTGATTGTAAGGGATTTTGAAGATGGTTTCACCAAATAGTAGTAGGTTTATTTTCTGCACTTTGTAAAATCCACAAAAAGTAGTTTGTGGGTTCTTTCTTTCATAGGTACTTAGCTACACAGAGACATCTAAAGGGGTAAAAAGAACCATTCTATATTTATCTTTCTTTGTTTCCACATGGATGTCTTAGTCTATCATTTGTATTTTGAAACTAAAACTTTACTCTTACAAATCAACACATTAAAACGGGACTAGGAGACTATTTTTCCAATCTTGGAGTATTCTCTTTCCTCACACCTTTGTGTGATCTTCGAAATAAAAAAAAATGATTAATTAAGAAACCCCCATCTCCCTTTAAAAGATCAATCATTTTAAGAGAGGTCAATACCCATTAGTTAGATCATTTTTTGCAACTAAATTAATTATTTTAGGAGAGGCCAATACCTCTTAGTTTTCTTTTTTGAAATATAATATAAAAGGTTTGTAAGGTCCCATACATTCCTACATGTCCACAATCTTAGGATAGTTTCAAATTTTTAAATAAAACGACCTAGGAAGTTTAAGAAAATGTTGTAAGGGCCCATACATTCCCACATGTCTACAATATAGGAATAGTTTCAATGATTTCTTAGATTAGATAACATTGTAGGAATATTAAAATCTCAAGAGTAAGGACCTACATGTCCACCATGCTAATTACCTAGGGATTTTTCAATTTTTGCAAGGATTGTTTGTAAAAATTAGTAAGTTAGAGATAAACAAGATTTGTAAAGGACCAAGTGATGTCCACATGTTAAAATTTCGATCACTAGCTTATTGAAATTCACTACACTATTTCATTTATTGCACACAACATCACCACATATTCAAAAGGTTTTTTTTATATACTTGAAACGATAGTATTCTCTTCTCCCCGCTCTCATAAGTGATACGGGAGGATCAAAAGGGTTTCATTTTTTTAGTGAGAGTATTTTTCTCACACCATTTTTAATATTCAATGAGGTTGGCCCATGAACAAAATGTCACAACCCATTTTTACATATTAAAATAAACCATTAGACAACACTTCTTTAACCTCTATAGGAGGAACACAAAAGAAAATTGTAGTCTAAGTTACAATTCTAGGGATAGGAATCCAAATAACTCTTCATTATCAGTTTCTCATTTAAACTTAGAATTTGTGAAATAGGGTATCAAAATCCTTCAAATGAAGCATTCTTAGACCATAGTGTAGGGAGACACCTATGAAGGGTCAAAGGATGAGGTCCATTTTTTCTGTGCATGCCTCCTTGGGTCATCCACCCCTTGGAAAGAATCTAGCATGTGACCCATTTCTAAGGCCAAAAATATAAATGTTGTTCTTGATTGAGGTATCTTAGTGGCCAAATATAGGTTTTATCTACCCAAGTGGCGATTGTGGGTTGTAATCGCAACTCAATTAGATTTTGAACTGTTGTTTGGAAACTTTTGAGATATGCCCCCTTCATCCCTCACTTAATTTATTGTTCATACCTTCACCAGCTCCTCTTCTAGTGGATTCATACCCCACTGTTGAGTGATTTTTGAAGGCCCAGTTCTTTTTTATAGGAAGGACAATAGTTCTATTAGTACACATGCATTTTATTTTATTCCCCCGTGTTAATAAAACCATCCACCATCTGACATTGTTACTTTATTTTTATATGATTTCCATTGTTTGATTACATACAACTTTTAAAAACATTGTTGAGATAGTCCACATTTACTAAAACACTTTTTACTTTATTATTCTAACTACCATGTGCACACATTCAAATATAGTCCAAAACCATAGGGGAACCACAACATACCCACCATTCTAGATGCCTAAGAAACCTCCCTTGAATCTTGGGAAGTGTCTCTAATTTGGCAGAAGCATTAGCACAAACATCACACATGCTAGTGAGTGCCATCATTTTAGGATTATCTTTGCTTGGGTTCACCATGCTAGGAACCACTATCCAGAACAATCCACCCATCAAGCATCCCTTCCTCTTCATGAATTTTGTGTCCAATCATCAACCATCATGGCAGGAACAAAAAAAATAATATATATAACCATGAGGGACGCATCATCACCATCAATCAAATCTCCTTCACTGATCCCCCCAATTGAATTCTCATAATATAATCTCACATCATGTTTCTCACATTGATTCCATGCACTATGTGTCCACTACCTCTAGTCATGCAACAACTACTCCCCCTAAAAATGATCCCATGCCTCTAGAACCACTTCCTAATCACTTGGGATTAGAGGCTAGGCATATTAATTCATCCTTGGTGGAATCCTTGCATGTTTCATCCTCCAAACCCAAAGAAACCATGAAATATAAGCTACATTATTCTAAGAATATGAATAATTTTTTTATTCCACTACTTCTTTGAGTGATTATAGTGATAACCTCCATCTAGATTCCCCTCTCCACTGCTGGAAGGGTCCTAACAATTCAATTGGTGCACCCTCTAGTATTATCTCCTTTTATAAGTTCATTACTCCATCTTAAATAATATAATCTATTATCACTAATAGGGATATCAGGGACTCCAATTCCAAGATGACCAATCATGCCCATATAGGAGATGTTTCCACACAATTTAACATCCCAACCCCCCCCATGGATATTTCACAAAATAGTGGATCTGATACATTATTTTAGATCCTCTTTTGTGGATGTCCAACCTTAAACGTCCTATGATTATACCTTTGGTCCATCATCCTGGGTATTTGGAAACAACTCTTCCCCGAGTCCTCATATGATAATACAGGGGGGATTAGTGCTTCCCATATCGGTATCATAAGACCTAGCTCTCGAAACAACACCAACCAACAATAAACCCTTTGTAGGGACCATTATACCACTATATTGTGTCCAATGACCCCAAACATCATGTGATTACAAGCCACATGGCCTAATTGGAATGATCCACCAAGATAGTTCCATTAGTTATGGTGGTGAAGCCCCCTTAGCCTCAGTCATTTTTGGTTCCCCTCCATAGGGAAATGCAACCTCCTTTAGGGAGTTCCTTTTCCAAGAACCCATGGTTCCCTAGCCTCCTTAAAATAATATATTGTTTGAGAACCCATGGTTCCTTGGCCTCCTTTATGGAGTTCCTTTTCCGAGAACCCATTGTTCCTTGGCCTCCCTTAGGGAGGGTCTAGTTCGGTAACCCATGGTTCCTTGGCCTCCTTATGAAAGTGTATTTTTCAAGAACTCATTGTTCTATGGCCTCCCCTAGGGAGTTCATTTTCTAGGAACCCATAGTTCCCTAGCATCCTTCAGGGAGTGCCTTTTTCAGGAACCCATGGTTCCTTAACCTCCTTCAGAGAGTTCCTTTTTCTAGGAACCCCTCATTCCATGGCCTCCCTTAAATATTTCCTTGTTGGGGAACCCATGGTTTCGTGGACTCCTTCAGAGAGTGAATTTTTTTACAAACCCCTCAGTCTGTGGCCTCCCTTAGGAAGTGCCTCGTTTAGGAACCCATGGCTCCTTAGCCTCCTTCAAGGAGTACCTTTTTCAATAACTCATTGTTCTATGGACTCCCTTAGGGAGAGTCTTGTTAGGGAACCCTTGGTTCCATGGCCTCCTTAAGGGAGTTCCTTTTCTAGGAACCCATTGTTTTGTGGCCTCCCTTAGGGAGTCCCTTGTTTGGGAACCCATGGTTCCCTCACCTCCTTCAAGGATTTCCTTTACTAGGAACACATCATTCCTTAGCCTCCCTTAGGGAGTGCCTTGTTTGGGAACCCATGGTTCCTTGGCCTCCTAGGGAGTGCCTTGTTTGGGAACCCATGGTTCCTTGGCCTCCTTCAAGGAGTGCCTTTTTGAAAAACTCATTGTTCCATGGCCTCCTTTAGGGATTTCCTTGTTTAGGAACTCATGGTTCCTTGACCTCCTTCAGGAAGTGCCTCTTTCTTGGAACTCATTGCTTCCTAGTCTCCTTCGAGGATCAAATTTTATAGGAAATCATTGTCCCTTGACCTCCTTCAATAAAAACCCCAAATGTTCATTTAGGGAACAATTTTCCCACAAATTTTTAAAACATAGGTACGCGTGCTCACTATAATTTTTATCAAAGATATATCATATGTTTTTTATCATCAGATATTGTTCACGTAGGTTATTTAGTTTTTGTGTGTAGGTACTTGTTACAAATACATAAAACACATTCATTATTTGGCATACCATGGCCCCTTCAGGTATATGTTCAACAGTAGCATGCACTCAAGCCCTTTGCAAATAGTTAGATATCTCAGTCATCCCCACATCCAAGTTTGTAGTATCATCACCTCTATTGCATTCAAGTACTGTCACTCGATATCATTCTCACCTCCATGAGTTATCCCACATATATTTTCCCCTTGGAAAATAGACACTCATGTTTTTCTATCCCTTAGGATCGGGATTCCTAATAGTGTTACATCACAGAGAAATGACCTCATACTTTTTTCTCAACATCATTCTAACCTTCCCATTACAGATTCCCAACTCATACTTTGTTGGTTACATTAAATGAAAATATGCATTATCATTAACCCCCCATATCACCCAACATCAATTTCTCATATGTATTTTCATCCTCCATCCATCTACCTAGTACAAAAACCCAACCACAGGGCCATGTTTATGCTTGAATGCATTAGGACCGAAACGAAAACCTCACGGGGATACAAATCCCCGTGCATTTTTATAGAGGTGGTACTCCTCTCAGTTTCAATATATTCTTGGAATTCTATATTTTCAAAATAATATATGACTTTGATAAAGTCTATCGTGATATTCAAAGAAATATAAAGGTTGCACAAAAATAAAATGTGTTGTTTTAAAAGAGAGGTCCTGAGAGATGACTAGGAACCTCACACATCACATATTTAAAAAAGATAAGTAAAATTTCCTCACAACCATCATAGTTAAACTAAATATTTTTTATCACATGAAAATAAAAGAAAATGGTATGCACACATAAGAGAACTTTAATAGAGAAAACACATGTGGAGCTCAAATAAAGAAAATGATAGATAAATATCAAATATTTTATACTCAAAACTCAAAGTTATAAAACATCGTCAAAATCGATCCCGAAATAGTTCTCTTGGGATTTCTGAGAAATATAAAGTCTGTTACAAATCCTTGAAATTTAAATGCATTTTTCCTTAGGATTGGGATTGGGGCTCCCGTGAACCATAAAGAAAATATAACAAAAAAATTAAGATGTGGAGAGAAGAAGGTGGGTGATGATAGAGTAGAAAGACCTGGAAAGAAGACAGGAAGGAGTTATCATATTTTGGTTAAACCTTTCTAGTCAAAGGAGCAAATTAACTAGATGAAAAACTGATAAAGAAAGAAAGATGCGATCAACATAAACTTACTATGATGGTGTCTCTCTTGTGTTTAATTGCTTGTTTTTGTCCTTTTATTTTCCTCATTGACAGTGATAGGAACCGTCTCAACTGTTATTTCTTGACCTTCTTTAGTTGATTTATCGATTGTCTTTTTAAACCAATATTCAATGTAATTTTACATTGGTGCAACATTTATTTCATGCCTAATTTTGATTTTAAATAATTCTCCTTCCAAATCTCTTAAGTCATGAGAAATTCCATGTATTGCCTCCTCAATATCTTGATTTTTCATATAATAATCAACCATCCAATTATCTATCTCTTCTGCATTATATTCAATTATGCCATAAAATTTCTCAGCTGATAATCCCTTTAATATCTCCACTTGTTCATCAAATTGTTTCTTTGTAATAAAAATTGAATTTAGAATTAACTTAGGATATTGTACCTCATGAGTGCTTCCTGCCAGATATATATCTGAGAGTCTTTTGAATAATTCTTCTCTTTTTACTATGGCTTCACTACATTCTTGGACAATGTTATTCAAATTCTTGATCTTTTCTTTCCAAAAATAATTCAGCTATTTAATTCGACTTGGAGAAGGCATATCCTCTTCTCTCCTTTTCAATTCTATCATGTTTGAGATTTTTATCGAAAATGGAAAAACAACATCTGTGTAGAATCCTTCTTCATTATTTAAATAATCTTGGAGATACTCATGAAAATCATGTGCCCTTGAACCAAAAGAAACAATACTTTTTGATACCTCCCATGCTTCTATTATCAATGACATTCTCTTTTTAATGTTTTTCTCTACACAACTTCGGACCCTTGTGAGCAAACTAGAAGATCCTTTTAATTTAATAACGTGTGTAGTTGGTTCAACCATTTTCAAAGGACTTTCTAGGATTGGAAGATGCATCAAAGAAGTTTCCAATTATCTGATCCTTTCCTTTAATTTAGCATTTTCAGCTTCTAAACCATCAATAGAGTCGTCAAGAGCATCCCTGGTTTCCCTATGGATTTTGGAA
>CBVK0100527733.1:0-11798 GCA_900067695.1 Picea abies | reverse complement strand
TAATTATTTTACCCTTTTCTTTAGTTCCAAATTCTCTCTTTCCATTTTTTCAATTGGTTGTCTTAATGCATCTTCAGTGGCTCCATGAAAATATGCAATTTTAGATGGTGCTACTCCATCCAAGTCAATCAAATATTTCCATCGTTTAGATAACTTCTTATTCTTGACATTAATTTTTTCTAGTAATAACTTTTTGGTTTCACAATTGTAAGTTGCATGGTGCAGAGTGACGGACTCCTCTTCAAATATTTCAGGATCCCGAGTCATAATTGCATCAACTATTTATGTCATCTCTAATAACCTTTGTGCATACTAGTCAAGTTCTTCAATGATTTCGTCCATGTCCATAGCACAAGGAATTTCCTAGTCTTCTGGTGTGTTTATTTCCATTGATGATAGATTTATTTTTATTTTTATAGGAGTGTGTGCAACATGTGTTTTCTCGAGGATTTTATTTGGTGGGTTTTTATCTCCACCCTCATTTGAGCCTCCAACTGGTGTTTTTCTTGTATCCATTCCATTGTTTCTTCTCTTCATTCTTGATGGAGTGATTATTTGAGATATGATCGTCGAATTAGGGTTTTGATTTTTTTTTATTTTTTTTGTTTCTCTGGCATGTTGCTTTTATCCCTCATTTGTACTATTTACTTCTCTTGTATTCTCTAAATTTTTTTAGGACGCTAGTTCCTAGAGATCTAAATTATCTCCACCACCTTATTGAAATTGTTCAATTATGATGAAGTGTGAAGAATACCCCACTAACTGCATATGTGTAGCAAATTTGTTATCTGGGTCAAAACCTTCAATGGGTTTGGCTTCCCTCAAACCCATTTGTTCATGATGTATCACCAACTCATTTAAGTGAGTTATATGCTTAACAATACAATCCCCAATTTTCCATGGTAGGGGTATAAACTACCTCTTTCTTTTGTCAGGAAGAAACATGCCCAAAATGTGTATTGCCTGCATACTTCTCCAAAAAAGAGTTTATCTGATGTAGAAAATGGTAAAATGAAAGGTTTCTCCTTACTACCAAATATTCTAATTACAGTGAATTCTTTGGACAGCTCATAAATCCCTTTTCCAACGAGGAAGGAAGTTGCTTCTAAGGATAGACTTGATGTGCTATGTCCAAATATTAACCTTTTGAATTCTGAGATGAAATTGTTGTGGACTAGGTAAAAAATGTGTTGTTCTTTATGTCTGTATAAAATTGAATACCACACATAAACAGGTTCTAACTTAAAACCCACATGTTTTTCTCGAGGAAACTCTTCAAAAACATGGCCATAAGGAATGGAGAAAATGAGGTAAGAAGCCATATAGAATTTATTGGCCTTTTGAGGTTATTCAACTGGAAATCAATTTCACTTGAGATGAGATAACCCCAATCGATGATAGCTTTTTCATGCAGGGCATAATGCATAGCATATATGACATTTCTTGTTACAAACATAGTAGATTCCAATCTGAGAATATGGGAAAATAGCCAAGAAAATTATGTGTTTGGGTATTTTAGCAACTTTACCTCATTTCTAGAAGTACTAGGGTTGCAGGTTGGATCTTCCAAATAGTTTCTCAATAGTTTGCTCCCTTTCTTATGCTGCTTCAAAAATTCATCAGCTTCCTCACTCTTGAATCACATAATTGGCGCATGCATTCATAACATTTTAGAAAATGTTGAGGGATCTAAATAAATGGGTTAATGACCTTGGATTTGAATTAATCTTTGTTTAGAAATAAATTTATCTGCATACCACTGAATGATCTCTTATATATCATTTACTTCTGGGACACATCTTGCTAATGTGATTCCTGAAGTCTAGATTAGGTTCAACTTCTTCTCAGTTGGAGGAAGATTTTGTAGTACTTGTATGCCTCGGACCACTCAAACTGTTGATATTCATGACCAAGAATGTTCATGTATCTCCAAAAAATACTTCCTTCTTCTTACTTGACATATTTTCTTCTTTTTACAAAGGTGGTGCTACTATCAATACTTATAGGTTGGCATTTTTATTTTATTTAAATTCCACTATGTACTGCCTTAGTAACTCAATCATTCGTAAATCATGCTTTAAATGTCATCAGTTGTCATGAGACTTGGATTTATTGTGACCCTTAATCGATGCATTGTTCATTAATAACGACAATGTGCTTTCACAAGTGGTGGATGATGTGGAAAGGGTAATTAATTTGACGAGAAATGGCGATGTAATGGTATGATAAATGGAAATTGTTAAGTATGGAGGTGTAAAATAATGTATGAGAAATGTTACAAAAATGAGATCTTGCAGAGTTGCGGGGTTGTGGACTTAAATGATTGTGAAACAATCTTTGAGAAAGGGTGACAATGACCACATTGATTCATGAATATGGTTAAGTGTTGGGAGAAATACGGACTTGTGGGGTTGCGGACCTATGAGTCATAGAAAAGTGATGAGGAGTAAGGAGATTCACTCCACAATGAGAAATATGGCTAAGTATGAAAACAAGGAAAATGTGGAAATTGGATGTGGACCTTTGGATTTCATAGAGGTGGAAACTTAAGAAAGGATTTAGGGATGGCACATGGCTCCGCATCCGCATTGCTTGAATTTTGAATAAGTATCAAAAGAAAATGGAAAAGGAAACGAAGTGAGATTCTTGGTGAGTGTGGGATTACAAACTTGAGTAAGTTAAATAATATTTAATCATTTTTATGCATCTCATCATCCACATCATTTGAAAAAATGATTAAGTGCTAGAAGGTTTTTTTATGTAAGAGAATAAAAGTAAAGAAAAATAAACTAAAAAAAAATGAAAAATAAATCCTAAGAGTGGTTGAATGACAATACTAGACCGGTCAAAAATAAGGATCAACATTTTTCTCCAACTGTGGGATAGTGACCCCCTACATGTTTTTGAGAACCCAAGAATCATGTTCCATTGGGATATGGAGTCCAGTAAAACAAAATAAAAAATGTACAAAGAAAAAGGAAAAGGAAAAACTATATACAAGGTTTCTTCGTTGTTGGGGCATCAAGAAAAATAAATGCTTCAGATATTTCCCATTGATAGGCAACGACTGGATTGTACCTTTCATATCTTTGAGGATGTATGAATTACGACCATTTATTCTTTCAATTTGGTATGGTCTTTGAGGATGTATGAATTACGACCATTTATTCTTTCAATTTGGTATGGATCGATCCATAGAGCTTCAAACTTTTTGTGAGATGGTGGCTTTTCTTTTGCTTTGTTCCATAGAAAAATTGATTGGTCTTTTTTAAACTCCTTTGCAGTTGTACTTTTATGAAAATACTTCTTGATTGTTTCTTACCTCTTTTTCATTGCTAATACTGCCTACTCTCATTGTTCTTCAAGTTGTAAAAGTTCATTATGTATTTTTTTTCTTTGGTGATTGTTCCTCATCTTCATCATTAACAACTAGTGCTAATGCATACAATTCCATGTGCAGAGGTAATCTTGCCTCTTGTCCATATACCAAAGTAAAAGAAGAATGTCCATTTCCCTTTTTTGGAGTGAGTCAACTTGCCCAAAGTGCATCTATCAATTTATTATGCCAATTCTTGTGCATCTATCAATTTATTATGCCAATTCTTGTGGTTAGCCTCAATAGTTTTCTTGATAATCTGAATCAATGTCTTGTTTGTAGATTTTTCCATACCATTTCCTTGTCGATAGTAGTTGGAATATCGACTCATGATTATTCCATATTCACCACAAAAATTTGTGAATTTAGGCCCAACAAATATTGAACCATTGTCGATTATGAATTTTTTAGGCACACCAAATCTGAATAATATGTTTTCTTTGAGAAAGTGGATCAAGTGGTCAGAATCTACATTTCTTAAAGCTATTGCTTCTTTCCATTTCGTAAAATAATCAATTGTTGTAAGAATATATGAATATCCTTTTCTAGATTTGGGATTTATTCAACCAATCACGTCTAGACCCCATTGAATGAATGGTTTCTCTACCATCGATGATTGTAAGGGAATAGAAACCCTCTTCATTTTTCCTGAAAAGGTTTGACATGGAGTGCATTTTCGAATGAATTCATAGGAGTCTTTAAATATAGTTGGCCAATAGAAACCATCTTGGATGATTTTATGTGTTGTCACCACTAGTGAAAAGTGTCCCCCACATATTCCCTGGTGCGATTCTTGTATTACTTTAACAGATTTGATGTGATCCAAACATCTTAATAATATACCATCAAGATTTCACCTGAACAATACTCTTGATACTAGAACACAATTGTTCATTTTCATTTTCATTTTCAAAGTTTTTCTTTCCTTTGAAGACACTTATAGGTGGAATTGGCCTCATTTCAAATAGAAAATGATATCTATATACCATTCAGATTTCTCCAAACTTTTCTCTTTAACTACAATATTAAATCCATCATCAGAAGAAGTGTGTACTGCTTCAATTCCTGTCATGTATTTACATAAACTTTGTTCTCTGACAACCTTTAATGGTTTAATCTATATGTCATATTCTTTAATATTGGCCAACCAATTAGCCCATCTTCCTTCTTTGATTTGTTGGTTCAACAACATCTTAATTGGTGAATGTGGGACATAAGAAATAACATGATTTGAAAGAATATACATCCTAAAATGGGAAATTTCCTTTACAAGTGAAAGAGTTTGTTTTCCAACAAGTGAATAATTCAATTCATAATCATGTAACTTTTTACTCATAAAAGCAATTGGAAACTCTTCTTGTTTCTATTTTTTCTGGGTGAGAATCGAAGCAATGGTTTCATCTGAGGAAAATGGATACAATATGATTTCTTTATCAAAATCAAGACTGACAAGGATTTGTGCAGTAGTAATGACAAGTTAAATTTATGTTAATGCTCTTTGAATTTATGGTGTCCACTCAAATTCTTGGTCTTTATTCAATAGTTTGTTAATGGGTTTAACAATGGAAGCATATTCAGGGACAAACCTTCTTACAAAATTAATCTTCCCAAAGAAGGATTGCACTCCCTATTTTTAGGTTGGTAGGTTCAGATCGTTTATCTCTTTGATTCTTTCAAGAACTGTGTATAGCCCTTCCTTACTCACAACATGGACTAATAACTTTCTTTTTGTCACAAAAAATAACCATTTCTTTGGATTTAATGATATTCCATATATTCTACGCTTTTCAAATATATGTTTGATATGTGTGCGGTGTATCTCCCTTGATTTTGAGTAGACAGTTAAGTCATTTTGATAATTAGCCAAGAATATTTCTATGAAATCTTTGAAAACATGATCCATGGCTCTCTGGAAGGTAGCACCTGTATCTTTTAATCTGAATGGAATTCTGATATAAGTATAGTTCCCTAATGGGTTACAAATGTTGTTTTGGGCCTATCCTCCTCTACTACAATAACCTGATTGTATCCTGAAAACCCATCTAACATTGACATTAATGTAGATCCTATGACTTGTTGAAGAAGCATTTTCATGTTTGGTAGTGGGTAGCTATCCTTTATACTGAATTTATTAAGATCTCTAAAATAAACACATAAGTGAATCTCACCAGGTTTCTTCCTAACAACTACTAAGTTTGAAAGACAAAGTGGATGCCTAATGGGAGCAATTATGTATGCCTTCTCTAATTTATCATTTTCTATTTTTACCAAAGGTTTTATCTTGGGGTTAATTATTCTAATTTTTTGTTTGAAAGGATTAGAACCCTCTTTCATAGGTATGATATGTTGGAATATTGATTTATCATATTACTTTATCTCATCATAACTCCATGAAAACACATATTCAAATTATTTGAGAAGCTTAGTGTATTTGTCCCTTCCTTCTTTAGTAAAACTAGTTCCCAAGTTTATATACTTTGGTGATTCAAGAGTACCAATGTTTATCTTATAGGTTTCTTGAAATTTTCTAACAAAAGGTTCTTCAAGTGGTTTTGAAATTTTAGTTTGGTCATCTCTTGTAATGAGGGATTCCAGACTGACATATTTCTTTGGAGTAGGTTTTCCAATTTTCTCTTGAATTTCTTCTTGAAAATTCTGGCCTTATTTTGAGTATTCTTCGATTATGGTAGCACCATCTGTGAAAAAATTTATCACATGTTCATTGTTCTCAAAAACTTGCAAGTGTTCTTGATTATCTGGGACCGATGGTCGAAAAATAGTCTTCACATGATAAGTGCCTTCTTGTTGCAATTTTTTTTGTTTTAAACAAAGATGTAGTGATTGCTAATGCATCATCTTTTTTATTTTTTCTCTTGGAATAAATGATATGTTGAAATATTTGAAACAATCCATGAGATTTTTCACTCTTTTAATATAACATTTCATTTTTTTCATTCTTTCTTTATATTTTCCTTTGATATGATTTATAATCAATTCATAATCATTGATTACTACTAAGTGTTCAACTTTCATTTGAATGGCAATGATCATTCGTTGAATCAATGCTTAATATTCAGCTTCATTATTAGTGCATGGAAATTCAAGTCTCATGGAATGAGGATATACAATAGATTTTGGGCTTTTGAAAATAATTCTATCTCCATTTCCTGACTTAGAACATGCACCATAAAAAGACATTTTCCAGTATCCTTGAAAAGAGTCTTGCTCTTTTATCTGTTCTGAATAAGAAAACAACATAGTTTCCCATTCCAACATCAAGATATTTTCTCATCAATTCATTTTCATTTCTTCTTAAAGAAAAAGGTTTTCTTATTTCTTTGGGAACCCTTACCATTGTTCCATATTTATTCGAGAGCATCATACAACTTTTTTCGTTCATGATGTACCCCCAAATCATTGAGGACCAATCCCTTCCCAAAATGACTCCATATGTTAGAGGAAATTCTACTACTACAATAGTGAAAATGATGGTGATATGAGGAGTTGCACTTATCCAGGCACAAATGAGTCAATAGCATAAATGATTTCATGAGTTTCATAATTTCTAGTACATTCCATTATGAGTGCTTGCATCATTGATAAAGGAATAATGCTATTAGTAGCTCCACTGTCAATCAAACAATTATGCAGAATGACTTCATGGTTTTCTATGGTGGAACTTTTGTCTTAGGTGTAGTTGAAGAGTAGCTTCATTGTTGCCTTGATTTTATTGTTCCAGCTTCCATTCTTATATCTGAAACATCAAATATTTTCAACAAGTTCTCTCTTTGTTGTGGAATATTAACGCATTCCATAAAAGGAAAAGTGATTTTGAGTTTTGAAAGATAATCCATTATGTTATATGTCATTTGTTGTGGAGTCTTGGTCTGATTAGTGACAGTTCATTGCTTCATTGTTTCTACTTGACTTGACTTAGTCTTTTATTTTTATGTAACCTCTTTTGCTTTGAATTTGTTTATTTGTGGCCTTGTCTGAATGACACTATTTTGCAAAATATCATTTTTCATCTTGTTCATTGAAAATATAAAATGGTTCCAATTCATCAGTATGTAATTCTAATTCCAAACCATCATTTTGCATAGTGTTTAACTCCAGGTCAAGGTATTCAAAACTTTCTTGAATATCAATTTCATCTAACTCAAGGGCATTTAGGTTTGGGACACATGGTGATCTTGGTATTTGTTCCTCATTCCTCCTGTCATTTCTTGTTCTCTGATCTTGAGCAGGATTTCTTCTTTGTTATTGTACAGGAACTCTGATGTCTTAGTCTTCTAAAGGAAGTGGGTTGGTATCTCATCTTAACCTTGTGAATTCATTTTTCATTTGCCGAATTCTCCTATTCATCTAAGCTATCTCAATTTTTTGCTTGGTTTCTTGGAATGTAGTTGGATCAATTCTTATGTCTGGGATAACACCCTAAAATATTCCACCAATTCCTCGTTTCTCAATATTCCTTAAGCCCGAAGCTTTTTGGTTTTCTATGGTTAAGTGAGTCATTTCTCTTTGAACGTTTATGATGATAACTTCGGGATCGACATTTGTTTCCATCATAATTTCTTCCATCCACCTTGCTTTGTGCATAGCTCTATCCAAATTGTTTATTTGTTCATCCCTTATAGAATATTTTACATTTGTTGGCATAACATTCTTATAACAACCAAGTATAACTGGGTCGTTTGGTCTTTGATCTTTAGGGATTTGATTTAGCGCCTTTTGAAACCACAAATTGAAATCATGTATCCTTTTAGCTTTTTTCAAATGGATTTGAGTGAACTGAGTTAATAACTTGTGGTGCGCGATTGAAGGCGCATAAATGGTCATAAAATTAGTTTCTTTATCATCAAAAGAAGAAATTGATTGGGCTAGAAGGGACATATACCATTCATGATTTGGGCCAATCAATGTTTGCAAAAAAAATCTAACCGTTACATCTTCGTGTTCTACTAGATGCAATTCACACATAGATAAAAATTGTTCCATGTTTATTTTCGGGTCCATTATTCCATGTCCTGAAAATACTAGTAAGGGTCCTTGTGGGAGAGTGGGTAATTGATGTTGTTCACTAAAAAGGTTAAGGGGGTTGTTCCTCATATTTCTTAGTGGGATTCTATACCTTTCTCGTTTTTCATTTATTCTTTCTTCTCGATGTTCAGGAATTTCATTTCTTCTTTCTTCTCAATTTTCAGGAACTTCATTTCTTCTTTATTCTCTATCTCCCATCTTTGAATTTCAAAATTTTCTCCAACTTCAATATTTCGAGGTTGTTTACTTTTACTTCTTGTTATTGGTCATCTATATGTCTATAGTATTTTTCTTAGTTTCTAACCCTTTGTCTTTGTCTTCTTGTGATCTCTCTTTCTTCTTCATAGGCAAGGGTTTCCCAAGAATTTTCTAATTTTTCTCTAGTCTTGGCTATTGTTATTGCCAGATTATGCAATTGATGCAATATGCTATGTTGATTTACAAGACCAATCTGCAAATTTGGTTGATTCAGGTTAGGTTGAGTCGCAAATTTTAGTCTGCACAAACCATCATTTTTCTCTCCCCGGTATGGTTTCCAAAATGTTGATCTAAAAGAATATTTTACAGTGTTAAGGTCAAATTCATGAGCATATGAATCCCCCTGCATTTTTAGAGAGGTGGTAATCCTCTTGTTCTTATTATTCCAAGAAAATAAAATAAAACAAAACAAACTGTGAGAAGGACCAAACTTAAATATTTACATTCACATTCAAGGAAAACAACAACTGAGATTTTGGGACTAAGTGTTTAAAGAAATTTATATGTACAATATCTACAATGAAAATAGATAAGATGCATACAGAATATAAAGGATTGATATATCCATCACAACATTCATCAGAACATTTAACAATACCACAAATAGAGAGAACAATAAATGGACTGCAAATAAAAGAGAGCTTTAAATTATATTTCAATAAAGTACCAAAAATATTATGATAGATAGAAAATTGGGTAACTCAATCTTTTGATCAAAGTCTTTGAGAATACAGCAATGTAATATCCCAATTATTTCTCTCGGAGTATCAAAAATAATAATGAGTCTTTAAATAAAAAGTAAATGTCTTTAAAGAAAGTAAAAAAAATTCTCCCTTCAAAGAGGATTGGGATTGGCTCCCACAGACCATAAAATGAAAAGACCTAGAAGATAAGAGAAGGACAACCAATAATCAGCCTAAAGCCCACAGAAAACCAAGTAGACAAAGGCAAAGTGATAAATAATTGTAGCAGAAATGGACAAAATAAAAACTAAAGAGTAGAGTTTATGTTCGACTCACTATGATGGATAAATCTCATATGTTCACTCGCTTGCAGTTGGATCCTTTATAAAATCTATTGTGGTTGTGGTGGCATAATTTCTCTAATTGTTTCTTGATTTTATGGTTCAGTAATTTCAATTAACACCTTTTTCAACCATTACTCAATGTACTCACTCAAAGGTACCATGGTGATTTCATGTTTGGTTTTAATCTTGAACAATTGTCTTTCGAATTCGCTCAAGTCTAGTTCTGATTGGTGCAATGTGTCGTCCACCTCATCATTTCCATTGATATACCTAACCAACCATCTTTCAACTTTATCCTTGGAAAATTCTATGGTTTTGGTAAATTCATTAGCCCAAGCAAATTTTAATGCTTAAAGTTGTCACATTAAATATTCTTGGCTAATATCATGGTATTCATCAATAAATTGGGACCATCTAATTCTTTGGTAAGACCCACAATCTTAAGAAATAAATCACTCTTTTTATTCCTTAGGGCCTCAGTTTAATTTATAATTTCTCTTAATTCTTTAATTCTCCTTAACCAACAAGAATTAACTTGCTTCATACGATAACGCGATGGAAGTTTTTGTTCCTTTCTCCTAGATTCATTTAAACTAGAAACTTTAGCTGAAAATGTATTTACAACTTCCTTGAAAAATCCTTCATCATTCTCCAAATCTTTCTGCAAATATTTTTTGAAATTCTCTATTCTGGAGAAAAAGATAGCAATATTTTTGGCAAGCTCCCAAATTTCCTGAATCATATCAACCCGTTTTTGTATGGCATCACCAACATACTTTTTTATAGTTTGCAATAAACTTGATGAGCCATTGTATGTTGTACTACTTTCGAGGATCTCCTCCAATTCAAGTATAGGTTTCATAGAACTTAAAGGTTCTGGGAACAATGGTGTTGGTACAAGGGAAAATTCTAATTCTTTTACTCTTTTCTTTAGCTCCAAATTCTCTTTCTCCATTTTGTCAATTGAATGTTTTATTGCATCTCTAGTAACTCCATGAAAATCTTAAATTTTAGATGGTGCTACTTCATCCAAGTTAATAGAGGATTTCCATCATTCAGATGACTTTTATTCTTGGTGTTAAATTTTTCTAACAATAAATTTTTGGTTTCATGATTGTAAGTCGTGTGGTGCAGAGTGAAAAAATCCTCTTCAAATATCTCTGGATCTTGAGTCATAATAACATCAGTTTTTTCTCTCGTCTCCAACAAACTTTGTGCAAACTAGTTAAGTTCTTCAATGATTTCATCCATATATATAGCATGGGGACTTACTTGGTCTTCTGGTGCGTTCATTTCCATTACTGGCAATTTTATTTTTCCTTTTTATAGGAGTGTGTGCAACATGTGTTTTCTCAAGGATTTTTCCTTGGTGGGTTTTTATCTCCACCGTCATCTGAGACTCCAACTAGTGTATTTATAGTATCCATTCCACTGGTTATCTTCTTCATTCTTGATGGAGTGCTTCTTTGAGATGTTGTCGATGAGTTAGGGTTTTTATTTGTTGTTTCTATATCGTGTTGTTTGTATACCTCATTTGTACTATTTACTTCTACATAAATGTGTTGATGACCTTATTGAAAAATTTGCGACAACCACTTGCGACGGAAGTACTCTTTCGTCGCAACATGCAAGAGAAAAAAAAAAAAATTCTAAATCTACCCCGTCTTCATTGCAAGTTCGATGCCTACAGTTTGATTGAACTGTAATGGTCAATGTTCGTCTCATACACGACGACCTTATATTGGTCTTCGCATAAGAGACGATAGTTGACCATAATAATTTAGTCAAACTTTACCGTTGAAAATTACCTAAAATAAATAGCTGTAAAAATATATATATATATTTAGGTCACTATCGTCATAATTGCGACGATGGTGACCTAAAATTGGCCTATAAATACTTGACTATTTGAATATGTTGTGACAATCTTGCTATAACAACGATAGTTCCGAAGGGCATTTTTGTGCGGAAAAATGTCGCAGAATGTTGTTAGAGGTGGGGAAAAAAGTAAAGCGGGTGAAAAGGGTGATGGTAGATGTTATTGTCCTTGTAAAAAATGTTGCCTCAGATGTCCCGTAAGAATTTTAATAGCAA
>CBVK0100527732.1:0-11798 GCA_900067695.1 Picea abies | reverse complement strand
GAGATCGGTCTCGGCATTCCTGCTGAACCGCTCTTCCGATCTCACTTGTAAGGGATATCATATGTACATATATTTCCCTCACAAAAGTGAAAAAGTGGGGAATGTTCACAATGTTCATAAATTTGAAAAACTGGAGGACATGGGCAAAAATGTACCTAAGATATATGCAACACTAGACAACAAACAAGATAAATTTTAGTCACATATGATTGAAGTGCATGGTAAGATCAATAATCAACCCATTTCCATTTTAATTGATTTAGGAGCTAGCCATAATTATCTATATCCTAAGATGGTGGAACGATTTCATTTTCCAAGAAACAATATTGGAAAATATTGGTTGGTGCAACTGGCTACCGAAGCTAAAAGAAAACTTAATGAGATGGTAAAATCATGTCCAATGAATATGAATGGACATAACACCAGGGCATATTTGAACACCACACCTTTAAGTTCCTATGACTACCTAATTGGTATGTTTTGGTTGGAACAACACCATGTTTTCCTAGACTGTTATAATAAGGAATTTACTTGCTTGGAGGAGGAAGGCAACTTAAGGACAGTACAAGGAATTCCCAAAGTAGTAACAGTTAGAGAGGTTCCAACATTGTAGTTGAAAAAAAATTATGGGAAAGGGTGTCAAATATTTGGAGAACATATGGAAGAGACACCTAAATATGAAGTGCCAAATATTGAATATTATGAAGTCCAAAAAGAGTTTGAGGATGTATTTAAAGAAATACCAGGTTTTCCACCAAAAAGAGATATTAATTTCTCCATCAATCTAATTCTTGGAGTACTCCAAGTATCCAAGACCCCTTATAGGATGAGTACACCATAACATAAGGAATTTCAAATGCAACTTTAATATATTCTAAAGAAGAGGTATATATTCCCAAGTGTCTCACCTACATAGATCTAAGGACTAACAAGAAATATGAATTTCCATTTCATCTTAGAAAACCTTCTTTTCCAAAGATATAATCTTCTTATTCCCCTTTTTATTCTAGTTTAATTATAAATTATGCCACCTTAAGTTTTTTTAAACTTTCATCTTGGTGCATTGAATATTTACTCTCTTCCAGTCTTTAATTTTTTCTGATTCCAAGAAGTTTTCCCTTTCCCTGATTAAACCTATGATTTCTTCTAGGTCTAGGATTCTTGAGAGAGTATGAGTCTCCATCATATGCATATCACAAATATCCATCCAAGACCTTATAACCATATCCTATGGACCTTGGGATTATTCAACTTCTTCCATGGACTTCTTTCCATTCATCATCACCCACATTATAGGTATTTTTTAGATCTCCAGTTATTTTAATTGCCTCCATAATGTCTATAATAGTAGACATAGCTCTCTAAATAATTTTTGTGTGATTTCATTATCACCTCCTCTTCGTTGTTTGGATAATTTTTCTCCTCCTCTTAAATGTGCCACATTGTTGTTTATGAAAATTTTTCTTCCCTAGTAGTTCTAACAAGTTACATTCTTTCCACCTAGGAAACTGTCTTTACTGAAATCATTCTCACAAATGTAGGTATCAAGCATGGTTTGATATGAAAGTAGTGTAGACCTACAAGATTTTAAATTATCTCATCACACACAACAATATAGTTAGAAGAAACATGCAAACAACAACTACTTGGAAAACACAAGCCACAAGCCTATTAATGAAATTCCTGGAAAAAATATTACATCCATGCATTATGGGAAAACCAAATTATCATCACCATGTGTGTGTCATAACCCTTCCATGGAATATTTTATATTATTTATGATCTTAGTCTTGGTTGGGCTTACAGTGGGCTCATGATATTTACTTCTCTATCCTTGTCTTCCTTCTTTGTCTTTTGGTACATGAAATTTTTTCTAGTCTCCTCTTGACATTTTTTCTGTATCTCTCCTCTATCTCCTCATGAATGGATAATGATCATACTCCTCCCCTCATTCCCTCTCCTTGGGTTCTTTCATACTCCCTATCCAAACTACCATATGAAATTATGAGGCCAATGCTCGTTCCGGTCTTCCTCCTACACATTATCCCTAGTAATTCAACAATGAAAACATAATTATCATAATGTTAAGGATATTTCACAATTCAAATATGCTCCTCCATCACATATTCTTTAGAACATGATCACTCCTCTCATCCAACACAACCTCCATGATCCATGAGGTTCTCCATGTGCTGCTTCCCATCATAATTATTTTTTTTTGTAAGTAAAAAGGTTTTATTTCCTCAAAATGTTGTCATAATTATACATAAAAGAATGATATCTAGATACCCACCACCTGTTTTGTAAGACAAGTGGAAACCAAAATAGATGGTTTCCTCATATGCTACCTGGACCAAAGAAAAAAATCGCCACCTGTTCCACCAAACAAATGGAAACTAGAACAGGTGGTTGGGAGCTTCAACGTCTAAACTGTCTGAGAAAGAAGAGATAATCCTGAACATAGAAATCAAAACTCGTACATAAGTTTGAGAATTACATTGAATAAATAAAAAAGGGAAAAAAAAAAATATTAAGCAGTGGATGAATCAACCATGCCTATGTCTGATTGCTGAGATTTTTGTGTTGAGGAGTGTTTTCAGGTGAAATATCAACAATCGGATCCGAAAACACTCGTCTCCATAGAAATCTTAGCAATTGGATCCAAAACGTCAACACTCAATGGATATTACAATGGTTTTTTTTATTTCACCCGAAGCCTATGTCATCGTGAGTGTCATCGATGGGAGTGAAGAAAAATGATTGTGCAAAGGTCAGGCCCCTTTGTTGAGTCTATGATCCTGAGAGAGTGTCGTACAGTATGTCGAGACGACTTTTGAGTAGGTTATGTCGATGTAATTGTTCATTCATGTCCCTATGTATCTCAAATATGACGCCCAAGTGTTATTGTAGGAGGAAACAAGTCGAGCGTGACTCCCATTCCTAAATTGTTCAAGTTTACCAGTCTGAGATACGGACTCCACCAGGGGTGGAATGGCTAATGCGGGGTGGATCATGGGGGTTTGTAATAGTGTATGGAAGGGAGGCCGACATAATGATAATCGATGTTGTTGGAATCTCTTCTTCCACAATGGCCATTGGAGGATCATATGTCCCCTTGTCTCGATGCACCAGAGAAGTCGAAGGCGCTTGGGAGAATTGGCGAATTATCCTTTTCCTGAGGACGACGTTTTTATAAGGGGTCCATATCTTGTAATTGTCGCACTTCTGAGGCATGGTCATGTGGACAATCTAGACTCTAAGAGGGACAAAAAATTGTAGATGGGGGAGGAGAACGACTCATGCAGAGCCAAAACACAAGAACTGAACAAAATTCGAACCCTAAAGGAGTTGAAGGGACCTTGCGTGTGAGTCTCGTACCCATCACAGTCTACGAACCCTGCATCACTGAAGGAACTATTAAACCAGAATGAGAGATTTTCCTTACATGCTCGTATGAGCTTTGAATGAAACCCATCCTACAAGATATGGATGTGAGGGAGCAGACATATGTAATTAAGTCAGCTATGTGCATGTTGGTCACTTGGCACCCAATGTGATGGTACTTACCATCATAAGATTACCTAAATCAAATATATTTATTTGTTTTCAATTTCTTTATGTAAAAAAATACACATACATTTAAAAGATACATTTTCAAAATGACTAACAACAAATATGCATATATTTGTTTAAACATCTATTAAAATTATAACAAAGAAAAGTGTTAAAAGTCACCACTGTGAGAAAAATATTTACTAATATTTTTAAATGATGGTGTTTATAGTTTAAAGTTGAAACATCCACACCAATGGAACATTTACAATATAACAACCCTAAAATATGATAAGGCAATCTTCAATTATGAAAATACAATAATATATGATAAATTGTAAGTACATGCATGTTATTCCTTTATAAATGAAATAATGTAAGACTAAGTTTTTAGTAATGGGTGCAATAAATTAAAATAATATATCCATTTTCATTTTGAGTAATCCATCCTATAAAATGAATTTAAAAGAATTTTTTTATTTTTATTTTTTGATAGAAACAGTTAGTGTTTTATATTAAAAAAGAGTGGGGAAACCACTGCGTTTGTTACATCTGAAAATTTCCTGCTAATTCAGAGGGGCAAACCTAACTGAACTAAAACATAAAGAAGCTTGGAAAAACATACTATTTCAGTGACCCAGTTTGACTGCGGGTCATTACATCCTTTCTGACTTGAAAGTTTTTTTTTTTCTTTTTGACACGGTCTTCCATTTTTGCTTTGATGAGATTGGTTTTCCTTCGGTTGTAGAGGGCCTTCTTCATCAGTTAAGTTGGGGCCTTCTTCATATGCTAAGTCGGCCCAACTTGAGATCTGGTGTTCGGGCTGAGATATGCCTGGCATTATGGTTGGATCAGTTTTTCCCTGGGCCTTCCCCTTGGGCTTTCTAGGGGAAGGAGGATCTTGCTCCTAAACATAGGTGACTTGTTCTGTTTTCTGTGTTACAATATCTGTATCTTCCTCGCTTGAGGTATCATTAGTTGGTTCTATGCTTTGATGCTCAGGAAGAGCTCCTACCCACCATGTGGGTTTGCGTTGATTCTTTGCGTTTCTGTTTTTCTCGGGGAGTTTCTTACAGTTGCTGGCTAAGTGCCCTATTTCAAAACAACTTCTGCACCTAAAATGAAGATTCTCATGGTTGTTCTTCTGCATCCAAGAATAATTTATCCCTTGAAGAGTGATTCGCACTGGGAATCCTTTATTGAAACCCATCTCTACATAGATCCATGCATAGGTAGTGAAGCCACATTTAGTTTCCGGACTGCTACTATGAAACTTGCCAAGAGCATTTCCAATATGCTTAAGAGAAGAATCACCCCAAAAATGAATAGGCAGGCCAGGGAGCCTTAGCCACACGGGGGTCGTAGGGATGGAAGCTGAGGAGCGGTCGAAAGAAGCTGAGGAGTGCCAATTCCTAATGACAATAAAATGTCCTAACAACTTTGTTAACTTTATAAATGAAAATACTATTGTTTTCAATTAACTTTATCAATGAAATCACTACTTTTCCAATTATGATAAAGGAATTTAAAATTCATGATTATATTTTATTAAAAAATTTAAATAACAAAATAATATTTATTAATCACAATAAAATGTCTTAACAACTTTAACAACTTCATTAACTTTATAAATTAAAGAAAAACCTTTCCAATTAAATTTATAAATGAAAACATGGTATTTATTTATGATAAAATGAATTCAAAATTTATGATCATATTTTATTAAAAGGTTTAAAATGATAAAGTAATATGTATTAAGTACAATAAAATGTTTTAACAGCTTTATTAACTCTAAAGAATTTATTTTTCAATTAATTTTATAAATGAAAATAAGAAATTTTAATTTATGATAAAAAAAATTCAAAATTCATCATTATATTTTATTAAAAAATTTAAATTCTGAAATAATATAATTAAAGAATAATAAATTATATTTAATTTATTTTTTTAATGTATTGATGTTTAAAAAAAAGATAAAATATAATAATAAAAAAGTTTTTACAATTATTTTTTTAATGATGTATTTGAAATGTAATATAGTATGGTATAAAAATGAAAATAATAAAAAATAAGTTAGTTTATTATTATTATTATTATTTAATTATAAATTGTTGATTTTAATATATGAATTTTAAAAATATTTTATTATTATTATTTTTTTTTAAATAAACCAGTGAGACCTTCTATATTATCAAAAATCAGAGTATACAGCTGTTGGTGGTAACACCAGCTGTCCTGCCTGAGTAGGAAACCAGGACAGCTGGATTTCCTGTACCAAGCATAATTTATTTATCCTATCATATACTTGCGCGCTCTGCCCGGGGGAAACCAGGGCGGCAGGGCCATCAAGTTTCAAAAACTTAAACATAACTAACCAAAGGAGTAACAAAAGACTAACTTGACCAAAATGACACAAAGCTTCTAACCAGAGCCCCTGCAGAACTGTTGGCTCGATCTCGCTCGCTTGTGGCCGGCTCGGCTCCACCCTGCAGGAATCGAGTACTCCTGTGCGCAAGTGGAGCATTGCTTCTTCAGAGCATTCTTCGAGAGTGTTGCGAAGAGCATGTCGATGCGTTGATCCATTCGTGCAATACGGAAAGCCAGGTCATCAAGCATGATGCAAAGCTCAAAGACTAGTGGTAGGTGCCAGAGTTCGGGGAAGGTGGCATGGTCCCCTCATTCCTTGTCACTCGAGGTCTCCGCGCCAGGGTTCTTTGCTGTGCGTGTGCTGGAGTGTCCCAATGGTCGAGGCGAAGTTCTCTCTTCTTCCTTCTGCACTTTGGCATCAACAGGTGGCTCTTCCTCCTCGATGATGCAAGGTGGATATTGTATTTCGTCAGGTGGTTCTTCCTTTTTGACGATGCAGGATGGATAATGCGGTGCTTCCTGCTCGGTGGCACTTTGTTTCCCCTGGTGGGCTTCTGGTCGTGGCCTACGCTCCTCGGAATCTGCCATGGGAGGGTGAGTTTGCAGTGCCTCCTCAGGCCTGGTATTTTCTGGAATTTCTATGGGAGGCACCCGAGAATGTCTCTTTTGGTGGATGGATGCTAGGGTGATCGCTTTTTCAAAATGCTTTAAGCGTTTTCGCCAGGATTCATCCCTGTACCAGGCTGCTCCATGGCGCGACTTGCCTCTGATCCTGGGCATTGTGGAAGTCACTGGTGGCCTGGTTGTGGAGAAGGGCTGGGGTGGCAGGTCTGTGACTGCCTTAGCTGCGTCTGCTTGAAAACGGAGGTGCCACTCATACGAAATGAGCTCGGTGTGAGACCAATACATATCCCCCATGCCTATTACCACAATAAATTTCCATGAAACTTCACACACGATCGCCATTAACACTAGCTCGATAATGCTCTGTCGTCTGGTACCATCCTCACGTGCGAGGGGGCTCGTCGCATTATGGTGTCTGGTGCGAGCCATAACTCAGTTGATCAGCGGTGGGATTGCATTGGTTGATGCAATTAATTGGCGTCCCCGCAAATCCATGTTGGCTAAGGCCTGGCATCTGAGGAAGATGTCTGAGTGGTCTGGAGCTTTGTCCATCCATCGGGAGAGATCGACTTCCTTTTCCAATGCTTCATTGGCTAGGCTATCTGCTACGCGATTGGCCTCTCTCTTTACATGGGAAGGCACGATACTGAGAGTTGGAGTGAGGAGGTTTTTGAAGTCTTCTAAAAGTCCTAAAAGCCACCAGCTTGGTGAGATTTTAGAAGGCTCTCTCCCATGTAGAATCCTGGTGACAAGGTGGATGACAACCTGTGAATATCCTTCCAGAACTATGCTACGATGGCCCCTTTCCAATGTAACCTGTAGTCCTCTTAGTGCGCCCATGAGCTCAGCCGCATTGTTTGTCGTTTCTCCTAGGAATCCTGTGAACAGCCCCACAATCTTTCCTTCCAAGTCTTTGGCTACTGCTCCCCAACCTGTTGTTCCCGGGTTGCCTTTGGCAGCTCCATCAAAGTTGATTTTGATGAAGGGGCTTTGCGGGGGTGTCCAGGAGGAGGGGCTTGTTTGGGTGGGTTTGTTGGTCCGTCGGACTTGGTGAGTGGAGGGGAGGGGTTGCCACTGTTGCATGATACACTTCTCCTCAGGTGGATAGTTGAGGTCTTCCAGACTCTAGGGGAGGCATCGGATTGTTTCCTTGATCCGCGCCTTGATGGTCTCCCATGTGACATCTGGTGGGGAGGCTTGCGAGTGAAAAATTCTTTTGTTTCTTTCCCTCCAGAGTTGCCAGAGGATGAAGCCAGGTAAGAGTTTCCAGATGTGATTTAGGAGAACGCTTTTGTATGAGTTGCTATCCCAGTGCTCGATTGTTTCATTTATGCTGCCCCGGTGTTGCCCTGACTTGCGCATGGTTTGCGCGCTTTGATCCCAGACGCTTTGGCTGTAGCTGCATCCATTGAAGAGATGTTCCTTAGTTTCCTCCTGTTGATGGTAGAGCACACATAGGGAGGGTCCAATGAAGCCCCTTTTCGTGAGATTGTCCCATGTGAGAGCCCTGTTGTGCACTATTAGCCATAGGAAAGTGGAAATCTTGGGCCATAGTGATGAATTCCAAACGTTGTTCCAGATGGCTTCTTTATTCTCAGGTTGGGGATGACTATGGATGTTGTAGGCTTCCTTGATCGTAAAGGTTCCAGCGGTGGAGTATCCCCGTCTCAAAATGTCTGCCCCTTCCTTGATTGGAATCTTGTGCTTTTTGGCTTGATTGTGCCAGCTTTCTAAATTGAAGTTTTTAGGAACACCAAGGTCTTGGTGAGAGATTTTCCATTGGTGCCAGTGCAAGTGCTGCCCTTGAGGTTGCCAGAGGTCCTTGACTTTGAGGGAGTTTTGCGGGTCTATGGCGTCTCGAAGAATCTTGCCAGAGTAGGGCACTTTCCCCATCCATGATCTCCCAGAAGGCATGGTTTTGAATTAAGGTGCGGTTGTGCCAAGCAATGTTCCAGATGTTGGAGCCTTGGAATCTGGCGTTTTTCCTGATCAGTTGATTGTCAGGTGTTAGTGGAGCATATTTAAGCGTCCACATGCATGCCCAAGCTGAAGTAGGTTCCTTTAGCCAGCGCCACCATATTTTGGCTCCCATAATTTGGTTGAGTTTCCTCGGATCTCGTAGGCCTAGACCACCTTGACTTTTTGGCATGCAGATTTTGTCCCAGCTTACCAGGGCCCACTTTTTGTTTTGCTGGTGACCATGCCAGAGGAAATTGCGCTGTAAGGCTTTGATGGCCCTTATGACGTGCTAGGGAGCGGATAAAACCGTGAAGAGATAAGCGGGGAGGGCTTGCAGGACCGATTTAAGGAGAACTAGTCGGGAGGCTAAGTTGAGGGGTTTGAAGGTCCAGTTACTGAGTCGGTTGGAGATGGAAAGGATAAGGTTTTCCCAGGAGATAGATTAGGCAGCAACACTTGTTAGGGGGACGCCTAGGTAGTTGGACGGAAGGGAGCTCCTTGGTATGCCGAGGAGTCTGGAGATGTGCATCTGAATCGGAACGGGGGTATTGAAGAAGTAAAGCTTGGATTTGTCCAGATTCAAAGACATGCCTGAGGCTTCCGTGAAGTCGGAGAGGATGGCGTTGAGAGAGAGGGCTTCCTTTGCCGAGGGGGAGTTGAGGAGGAGCATGTCATCTACAAACTGACAGTGAGAGAGGGCTGGTTGAAAATTGTGGAGAGGTAGACCTTTGAGGGATTTATCTGTGATGGCTGCCGAGATGGACCTGCCTAAGCCTTCGGCCATGAGCACAAAAAGGAAGGGTGAGAGGGGGTCACCTTGACGGATTTCCCGAGAGGGTGAGAAGGGCCCAGAAAGAACGCCATTGACTAAAATGGAGAAGAAGGTGGAGGAAATGAGGTTGAGGATCCAACTGATCCAGTTCTGATCAAATCCAAAGGAGTTGAGGACAACTTTAAGATATTGCCAACTGGCTCTGTCAAAATCTTTAGAGAGGTCCAGTTTAATTAACATACCTGAGGTTTTGGAGGTTTTGAGCGAGTGGATGACATCATGTGCCAATATGATGTTGTCTGTGATTTCCCGTCCTTCCACGTACCTCAACTGTTCCTTTGAGATGACATGAGGCAGTATTGGTTTCAGCCTGTTGGAGATTACCTTTGTGATGATTTTGTAAATCACATTGCAGAGAGCGATAGGCCTGAAGTGCTTCGGAGTGGTGACTCGCTCTTCTTTGGGGATGAGGGCGAGGAAGGTCGCATTTAAAGCTAGAAGAACCACGCCCGAAACTCTGGATTCCTCTACCACTTCCCAAACGTCTTGTTTGACCAGATCCCAGCAGTGATGGAAGAATTCCGTGGTGAACCCATCGCGGCCTGGGGTTTTGCCTGGGGGCATATATCTTATAGCTTGGTCCACTTCCTCCTGAGTGATAGGCCTTGTGAGGGTAGTGTTTTTCTTCGGAGTGACTAGGGTCGGAATGTGTTTGGTGATCCTTTGTATGGCGTTGGTTCTGTATTCCTGTGTTTCGGCGAGAAGGTCACGATAGAAGCGGATAAGCTCAGCCTCTATCTTAGTGTGCCCCCTGACTATGTTGTCGTGGTTGTCTTCTAGGTGCGTGATTCTGTTGACATGTTGGCGATGCATCACTGTTCTGTGGAAGAATTTGGTATTCCTCTCCCCTTCTTTCAGCCATTGCACGCGGGATTTTTTCTTCCATAAAATCTCTTCCTATTTTTTCCTTTCCTCCAATTGCTCGCATAGCTTCTCTTCCTTCTTCATGAGATCTGCAGTCCTGGTACCTGAGATGAAGATTTTTTGGATCTCCTCTAGTTGTTTTTCTATGGTTTGAATGCTTTGGAAGATGTTTCCGAAGCAGTCCTTGTTCCATTGCTTCAGCAACACCTTGAATTTTTTGAGTCTTTGTTGAAATATATACATGCTGGAGCCATGGTTTATTGCTGCTTTTGACCACCATTCTTTGGCTAGGTGCTGGAAGTCCGGATGCAGGAGCCAGAATTTCTCGATGCGAAACGACTTGAATTGTGGCGTGTCTTGCATGTCCATGCTAAGGATCAGTGGCCAGTGATCTGACCCAACTCTGGGTATGATAAGACTTTCCAGTTGTCCGCCCGATTCCATTAGTTCCTCCGAGACCAAGAAGCGGTCCGGCCGGCAGGCTATGTGCTGGGCTCCCGATCTACGATTTGACCAAGTGAAAGTGCCATTGCTACTTTCTATATCTACTAATTTGAGATGATCAATGAGGGTTTTGAACTTACTACTATCTTGCTCCAGCCTCTTGGTGCCTCCCATTTTTTCAAAAATATTTTATTATTTTAAAAACAATATAATAGTTGGAAAAATAGAAATATGTTTTTTTAAATGTTTTATATTTGAGTATTTTGTGCATTTTTAGTTGGTATTCTTTTAATGAATGACTATATAAGTCTTGATGAAATCAAGTTTTTGTTGTTGTTTAAATTTGATTTATGAATGTACAAATGGATTCATCTTGCTCTCGGTGGAACACTTGGAATGTGACAATACAAATCTTGATGAAATCACAACTTTTTGTGGTTTAAATTGTATTTGTAAATACACAAATGGATTCATCTTGCTCCGCAAATCTGAATGTCAAACATTTTTTGGCGGGACAAAATCAAATAGATAATATCATGAAAAAAGAGTCAAAACATAGATAGTTTAGACTGCTTTCAACTTATTACTTTAAAATTTTTAGGTTACTATCTAACTGTCTTTTATCAGCTCACACTTACTCCTCTCTAAATTCATTAATTATAAGATGAATAATGTTTTCATGTTCAAATAAATTCAAAAGCTAAAAAAAAACCTAAAAACTTTGAACTTTTTTTAAACTACTTTATTATATGATAGCTTTATATCCCAAAAATATAATTCCAAACAAAAAAATATTTATATAATATCTTTATATCCCAACTACTAAATCATAACTTAAATTCTTCACAAAATTAAAATTTCTAAATCTCAATTTAAACATAATAAAAAAAAAAAAAAAAAAAAAAAAAATAAAAAAAAACTATATATAATAACTTTATATCCCAAAAAATAATCCAAACCCAAATTTATTTATATAATATATTTATATCCCAACTATTAAATCACAAATTAATTTTTTAACAATTAAAATAACTAAATCTCAATTTAATTTAATATATATATATATATATATATATTAAACCATACAAACTTTCAAACACTAATCATAGTTTAACAATTATGTCATTATTAACAATTTTATAATTACTTTCCTCCC
>CBVK0100527731.1:0-11799 GCA_900067695.1 Picea abies | reverse complement strand
GTGTTTTAGTAATTAGTTAGTTATTTCTCTCTTTTATTCATTTCTTTTAGGATTCTTAAATTGGCTAACGGAGTTATTAAACCCGTCAAAACGAGTTACACCAAACAGCTTGGGCTATTTAGACAACCCCAAACCGGACTCACTCTTCCAATTGACAGAAGTCAATTTTGCCCATCAACAGGGCCTTGAGACATAATCTCCTTAGTTATCCAAAAAATGGGGATAACACTAGTCACATTCATAAATGAGGAGGACAATATCCCTTGATTTTCTAATTCCTTACTCCTTGATTGAGATGTGCTTGGAGTATTGAATATGGAGCAACTATGAAAGGGTCAAACCCATTCTTGATGTTTGTTCATGGGATTAACTCTAAAGTCCTTAACCATTTGTGAAATAAACATTATTCTTGCCAATCAACATTAGTGCACACAATTTAAATAACACAATCAACTCAAAAATACTTAACACATCAAATATTCATCATACTCTCTTGAAAATAAGCTAAGCACGTTCATTTAAATAAACATGTGTCACATCATATAATTTGGCCATTAAAACAAGAGTGATTAAGAAAGTCTTAGGTCTATGAGGTAAAAATAACAATAATACATTGCAAAAGGATAGGAAATAGATGGTAATCCATGGACCCATCATAACCCCCAACTAAAAGGTTGCACAACTATGAGCAAAAAAAATAAACCTTAAAATTGGTATTGTGCTCTAATCACTCCTCATCATCAAATTGTTTCTCCTTTCATATCTTTCTAAGTTCAAATGCTATAAAGTGAGTAATGGAATCTATATCATTGTATATTACCTCTTTTGGCATTACACCTCACCACTTCTTCTATCCCTCTATGTCTATCTATTATGTAGATTGCAATGATGGCATGGGGTGTAAGAGAAGGGGTAACATGAGCCTTATGCCAATCCAATTTAGCTTCATGTTATTTATAGTTTCCACATATAGTTTTGATTTGTCTAAGACATCTTTTATACCTCATGGGGAGTGAGGCTATGCTCTCTTGAGTGGAGGGGTTGTCTCCTCCCACTTGTTTTGGCATAATTGTAATACGTTGTCATTGAATTTCTTCATGGTTATTTGGTATTACATTATGGCTTCCTTTTGATTATCCCTAATAACTAGAATCAATTCTACATCTAAAAAATTTGGGATTGGTTTCTCAATACATCTCTCGACCTAGTGGTTTCATCCCTCACCAACAAGATAATGTTGAGTTCCTCCTCTTTGCATCTTTGGGTTTATGTGGCCCTACTCTCCTCATTATGTATCCATGAACAAAATGCCCTCAAGGGGAAACATCTCACATAAGGTTTGGGAAACCAATTCAATGGATGAGGCAAAGAATTATTATGCAATCAAAATCACACATCAATTTCTTGTCCTTATCATGGCATCTGCAATATATTTTAGTAAAGTCTCTCTAGTTATCCTTCTAGAAGGGAAAATATCCAACAATTTTGTGCAACTAGAACTTATACCATTGTTCTCTCAAGTACAATGTATAAGTTCTAGCAAGAGGTTTACATGATAGCATTTATTTTGAAAATTCTACAACTTTAATAATGGAGCTTTCCAATATCATAATATTTTCAACCCTACTTTCAATCTTCTCTTGTTGCCTCTCTAGTTATGCTTTTAAGGTTAAATTTTCATTCTCTAATTGCTTGATGGTATCCATATGTTACTTTTTTTAAATATGATTAAAAAAAATCAGATTATAAATTACTTGGTTATGTTGTGCTAAGGGGATAGTTGTTTCTCCATTGGATTATTTTATAACTCTCCACTCTAATACATCTACCCTTAATTCATTGAGATAATCTAGTAATTTCAATGCACATGTCTCAACAATTTTCATGCTAACAAGATCTTGGGTTTATTCCATGATTGGTGTAGGGATAGGTGGAAGAGTCCTTACTTCTTTGGCTACTTGAGATCTTGTATTGGCCCTTGGTTTCCTACTTTTAATCCTTATAGCTTATTTTGTGCTTCCTTGTTCAAGAAGATGGGGGTTTATGTGGGATGATCCCCCCATATCCAATAATGTAGCAGCAACATCCTTTACTACCTCCCTATTCTTTTTCTCTTAGTTGTTTTCCTATTCTTTTTAATATTAGTGCCAACTTTCTCCACACTCTTGTTTATCTTTTGTGTCTCTACAACAAGGCTTGTATCCACATTTCTAAGAATTTGTAGGGTTGTAAAATATTCATCACTTGTTATTAAAAGTAAATCCCATGAAACCATGTGTGGATGTCTTGATAATGCATCACAAATGAACATCTTTACAAACCCATGGTGTGTAAGATGCTGTCCCTTCCCCCTTGTACTTTAGTACTCATCTCTTTAAGGTACTGAAGCAAGAAGTGTGGAATGCTCAATTTCATTTTAGGCCTTAAATGTGAATAATAATTTACTTGATGTAACATTATGAAGTGATAAACATGCACTAGGCTATGCCTTCCTTCACATGTAATATACCTGATAATGTGGAGGGCCACTTCATCCTAGGAGCTTGGTAGGCTCCATAATTTCATATGCTAAGAGGAAATCCTACTTGTCTTCTTGGGATAGAATTATGTCATCTGTATCTTGAGGTTGTCCAATAGGTATCCCTAACACTCTTGCAATGGTTTCCACATCTACATAAACCTCTAACCTTCTGATCATAGTAATGTATCCATGAAATTATCCCTTTGTAGTGTTAGTCCTAAAGCCTTGAGCAACTTCCATGGTTAGGTAATCATTGAATCCTTGCAACCTTGTACAATATCCAAGCCATTGTGCTCTTTGAAAAACCTCTACTACCTTAATATTATTGTATAAAAGAATTGTATGTGTTGGTTCTCTCATGTTGAATCTTTCCCCCGTGTTTGTCAGAAGCTTCTTAATTCTTTGTGACAAATGTTCCTCTATTTATTATTGTTGTAACGTTCCTCTTTAACCTTGGAATCACTAACAATCTTTAAAAACAAACTCACCTTGTGCATATGAAACTTCCTTTGATGAAAAATCAAATTATAATAACACTCTTTTCATGAAAAACAACTATAATGGATGCTTGAAAAAAAACTTCAATGTCACTCTTATGCACCTTTTGGCTTGAAAAATAGACTCACTTTATGCTTTATGGTTTTAGAGTTTTCGAGTTGTAGCAAACTCCCCCTTCCTTTGCACACTATATTTTTGCAAAAACAAACTCACCTTCTTTCTACACATTGTATAGTTGCAAAATAAGCAAACCTACCGTTTCCTTTGCACATTGTATCTCTCCTTGGAAGCTTGAGCTTTTTGCTACTACACAAAATTAGCTAACTCTTCCTTCTACTATGGCTTTAAGCGTATGTTTTCCTTTAAGCGTATGTTTTCCTTTCTGCTATGTTCCTCACCTTGGGAGAATTCAACGTGATATGAAAGAATAGAAGTTTGTGTAGAGCTAGAGAGGGATTAAAAATATATTTTGAAATGAAAATTTGGAGTGGCCTTGTCATATTATGATTACACTCTTTTATGTTGGTGCGTTCACACTCTTCCATCAAACCTTTGATTTGACATACCCATCTTTGGTGTTGCTCGACCTTTGACTTCATGTTACGACAATTGGGTGGTTGGCCGTTAGATATGTTCACATGCATTCAAACGAGCGTAAATGATTCAAATAAAAACGAATACAATGATCATTGATACCCTTCATAGTTGAGATGATATGTATTGAAATCGTGGAAGAGATTGATAATTTTGATTGATCTTTGGCATGAGCACATCCATCTTCCTTTGATTTTTTGACATGGATTGTGTAGGAGGTTGAACACATCCATCTTCCTTTGATTTTTTGACATGGATTGTGTAGGAGGTTGAATTGTATGCTTTTTGATTCTATAGCGACCCTTCAATAGTTGGAAATGAAGAAGTCTATAGCAACTTGTAGAATTATAACATATAGCATAATTATAGGTGTAGAAGTATGTTCAAGTATGTAGCTCAAAATTGTTGTAGATGCAAAATTCTATAGTTGTTTTAACCATGAATTTAATAGGCTTATAGGATGCAAAGTGTGTAGCATAATTGAGAATATTGTATTGGCATATAATATGTGAAGTCTATACGAAGTCTATAGAAGATTTACATTGAATTTTTATGTATAGAGAATACCAAATATTCAACATTTGAGAAGTATGAATAAATGTCACCAACATTGTATGAAATTTGGGTATTTGAATGATACTATTTTTCGTCATAATGTGTCATTCACTACCATACATGGAAATATTTCCAAGTGATACCTACGCTACTCCCTCATTTGAACTGGTTTTTATATCTCTTTAACATAGTTACCAACTTGATTGTAACCTTCTAGAGTTTTCAGTTTTTTAAAGGTCACATCTACTGATTGTTTTTACCTTTATTTGGAAAATGGTGTTATCGATAGAACCCTATTTTGGGGGGTTAAAATTACATCATTTTTCCATCATTGCCTTAACAACCTTGTAATGTTGCTAACCAAAACCTTTAAATCGATTCCTGAATTGAAAAGCAACACTACCAACAACACCATTTTTGAGGGGGGTAACATTACAACTTGTTTGACACCATGGCCTTAACAACTAGTTCCATTGCCACCAAAATCTTAAAATGAACACCCGAATCGAAAAGTGGTGCTATCGGTAGCACCCACCCCTTTGTTTTTTAAGATAAAATTGTGCAGTAATTTTTCTTAGCATCATTCAACTTTTTTCTAAAGAATGTTTTCGAATTAACATCTTGACTTAAGACTACTCCAATTTATGAACAACTTTCATCACATTCTACTTGAAACACCTTGTTAAAATATAGAAGTGCCAACATTGCCTCTTTAGTTACCTTATTATTCAAGGTTTCAAGGATTTAGCTACTGCTTCTATCCAATCGAAAGATCCCTTCTTATACACTCAACGAGTGGTTCAAAAATCCCACTAAATATTTTGATAAACTTCCAATAAAATCTTGCAAAACCATGGAAACTCCTTACATCAAACAGAGATCTAGGGATTGGTCAACCATATTGGATTTCATCTTTTCAAGGTTCATATTCAAACCCTCTTTGGAAACCATAAAAACTAGGTAAACCAACTTTTCTTGCAAGAAATTACACTTCTTTAAGTTAATTTTTCCTTTCCAACACTTGCTTCACATGCTCCAAGTGCACTTCCTTGGACTTTCTAAAAATCATAATTTCATCAAGACACACGATGACAAACTTCCCCCCAAAAGGCTTCAATACTTCATTCATCAATCTCATATAGGTACTAGGCGGATTGGTCAATCTAAATAGCACAACCAACCATTCAAATAGTCCATTATTTGTATTGAATGTTATCCTCCACTCATCACCTTCCCTTATTCAAATTTGATGGTATTCACTCTTGAAATCTATCTTTGAAAAGTACTTCATCCCACTCAATCAATCCATGAGGTCTACCATTCTTGCCAAGGGAAAATGATACTTGATAGTAATATTGTTAATATCTTGTGAATCAATGTACATTCACCATTCAACACCCTTATTCAATGTCAATACTAATGGGACAAGGAAAGTAGTTTAACTTTCTCGGATCATAAAGTAATTCCTCCACCTTCCTATTTACTTCTTCACTTTACATAAGAGTCATTTGGTAAGTATCCTTATTAGGTAGAATTGATCTTGGAATCAACTTAATCTAATGTGAAATACTTTTGATGGGAGGCATTCCCATTGGCATATCATCGACCATAATCCCTACAAATTCATCCAACAATTGTTGAATCTCCATGGGAACATGACTCCTTTCCTCATATTCTTATACCTTCTTTGGCATTATTTCCAAATAGAAAAAATTTCTTCTTTTGTTCCTTCAAAAATCCTTTTGTTGAGCACAACATTACATAACTACTTTTTCTACCACTACTTCTAGTGCCACTACTATACATTGTTGTTGTCTCCTCTTCCACCATTGTGTCTAGCCTATAATGTTTTCCATATTTGTTGAATTCATATATATTTTCCATAGCATCATGGATAACCTTCCTACCAAATAACCTCAGTTTTCCCAGCAACACATGACATGCATCCATTTCCACCACATCACATAATACCCGGTCACTAAAGTTGTTGATCTAGAAACTCATCAATCATTTCTCTATCATGGTGACTCGTTGAACCCTCTATAGCTAGGAAACCTAATATGGATTGGGATAAGGGATGCACTTCAATTTCAACATCTCGATCACCTCCGTGGATACCAAATTTTTTGTACTTTTTCCATCTATAATAAAATTGCATGATTTACCCTAAACCTTGCATTTGGTTTTAAAAACCATCTCCCTCTATTCAAGTTCCTTCATAGTATTCCTTTTAGGTTTTAGAAAAACCCTTATGAACACAATATTTTCACCTTTTTCATGTTAAAGTACTACAACATTGTCTCCCACAATTGATGCCTCATCTTCTTGCATGATGTGAGTCCTCGCTTCATTCCTTCTTCCCAGATTGTGCTTCTCTGGGCATCCATATGTTGTGTTCCCTTATATTCCACATCTGGTATGTAATGACATATTTGACCTTAGCTCTTCCAAACCCTCTACATATACTAGTGTGGTTGTCTCCTTTGGTAATTTGACTACTGGATGCTTCAACTTCTCTCCTTTCACTAGACAATCCTCTTGCAACCTTCACCGTTACTTTGCTTCTAAGACTTTTTCCTTCACAATTGTGCTACCACTTCCTATTCAAATCTTCCTTGATCATTAAATTAATTTGATATGATTCATCCACATTTTGGAAATTATGGGTACTCATCTCATCTTGAATCTAGAACTTTAATCCATTCACATACCCTGCTACCCTTTGGCACTCTGGCTCTTTGATACAAGCGAAAATTTGAATAATTATTTAGTATATTCCCAAATATATGTCTCTTTTTGTTTCAAATTGTGTACGTGTCTGCACAAACTTTGTTGGTAATCAATAGGTAAGAAATTCTCCTTGATCTTACTCACCATTTTCTTCTAGGTTTTTATCTTCTCCTGTTATTTTTCTACTTTGTCTTTATGCACAACATCCCACCCTAGTGCAACATGCCCTTTTAGATTCTTTATTGAAAAATGAACCTATTGGGGTCTTGGACATTCTCATGCTCAAAGTATCCTTGAGTTCTCATATCCAATCCATGAGAGTCTCTACATTTAGATTTCCATCATAGCAGGAAAATAACACCCTTGCATTACCTTTATCCTTCAGAAATGATATCAAATGTTGAGTTGGGTCTCTTTCATCAACACTTTGTTCTTCCTCTGTCTTGTCTTCTATTTTTGAATATTTTACAGCTCCAACATCTCTTATTATTTTGTTCTCTAATTCTTCTATTCTCTTTCTCAATTCCTCCAATTCTAGGTTCCTCACACCTCCTTGACTTGCTTCTCTTCATGGTGGAACCCTTGGGTGTTGTCTCATAATCCTCAACCAGACTACCATTCAAAAACCTTTATTCTAGAACTACCTATAGTCACTCTTATCCCATAAAAAAAGTGGAAATGATCCTCTCTCGGGTCTCCTTGTTGCCACAGTTATAGAGAAATTGATCTTGCTAAACCCAAATCTCAAGCTATAATTAGTTCTGATAATTCTATAAATTCTCAACTACAACTAAACCTTTCTTTGGTACCATTTGATGCACAACCAATTTTTGGGATTCAATAACAAAACCATAGAATTGTATCGACACTATCATAGTGCAACAACTATGGAAGTAGCGTACTTACGTAGTCACACTATGCATATACTATAGAACTGAATATGGACAAAGTTACAATGTAAACAATAGGAAATATAAGGAAAGAGACATACAAAAACTCTTTGTTGAATAACACACCAATTTCCATCTATGGGTTACAATCTAAAGGTATTTGTCTCTCCATGATTCATATTATTTTTCTCTCCATGATTCATATTATTTTTCTATTGATATAATCAGATTGTTGACCGATCTCGGACTACTTTGAGAACAAACTAGTATTCCTCTCCTCTTCTTCTTTTATAGGTCATTGGAGTTGAGCCTCTTTTAGCTAATTCATTAGATTTATAATGTTTCCTCAACATGTCTAGTTCACATGGAATCCCAACAATCTCTATAGTGCTTCACCTCCAAATCTGTTGTCTCTATAAATTCCTAGAGGTAATGCATGATGAAACTTTCTCTCTCTATCTATCTTAATTTCCTCTCATGTGTTTTTCTTTTAGTAATTCTATAACAATAAATAGATTCATAGTAATTTTGTAGCAATGTGTGGATCCAGAGAAATATGCACTCCTCCTATAGCCATGGAAGATTTTGATGCTAATTAGCGAGCCCAAGTATGCTCCTACACCAGTTATGCTTCACATGAACATGTTTGAAAACTAATATAATGATATTTAGCGCTCGTTCTTTCAACATTAAAGGATAATAAAGTATCGAATATTATGTGAAAAACTTCTACATTAATAACATAACATGTACAAGATATTTCCATATCATAAATATGGAAGGAGGAGGAATTGATCTTATATTGACCTCCATTTTTGGGACCCAATAGTCGAGAGTTCAAATTTGATGTTTGATAGGACATCTTGTATGTCTGTAAAAAAAAATGGCGTAATTGTTACATAAAATAGTTTAATTTCATATGTGCTTTTTTATATGCCAATTTGTGCGGCTATGAGTGAAACAAATGAATGATTGGCCTTAGTTGTTATAAAACAATGATGATCAAATGAGGCATCCACCTTTCAAGGTATTTCAAGTGTTATTCGATGCAATATTCGAGTTAATTAATAATTACTCTTGAACATGCAAAAAATACATCGTTATAAAGTGAAGAGTTCAAAATGTTTTTAAATTCAAAATTCACTAGGATTAGAATGATGTGAATTGCAAAAGTTCAAAATTCATTGATTTTTTTTTTGTTGTTGTTTGTCAAGACTTTGAATAAAAGCATTTTAGGACCAATGAAGATACCCAAATATTATGAAAATTGACTTTTTTGTGGACCAATGAAAATAACCAAATATTAGGAAAATGTGAGAGATGATGAATTATATATATATATATATATATTAATGGTGAAAAGTTGGTGAGATAAATCATTTTAGGTAAATTATTATAATAAATAAATTTGGGGTTTTAAATGGGTTTTATAATGTTGAACACTTAATCCTTGGATTGTGTTCTTGTCACTGTAATGTACATATGAAAAGTCATAAGTGATAGAAAGAGTAGTGGATTGGAGAAGATCAACAGTCACATATTTTTATATTTATTGAGCTACAAGCTAATACAATGAACATCAATGTAGAGTTATTTTTTCTTCCATTCCTAACCTGGTAGTGGTATCAGAGTTTGACCTAACTCCATGATTTATTTTGGTGTTTCCTTTCCCCTGGGTGCAAAAAAATGCCTCTTTCCTTCCTGTCCGTTCTTCTAAGTTACAACCTGCCCATTCTTCTAAGTTAGAGTTTGACCAATTCTCTGGTCCCTTATCAGTCTATTCACCTCTTGCAGTCTTCTGAGGTCACTCAGATATCAGTCCTAGTTTAGGGTTTCCTCATGCAGCTCACGACCGAAACCCTAACCCTAAAATCTATTCTGCATGACCACACTCTCCCCTTTCCTTGTCGCATAGTTCATTCTCTAGGGATGCACTGTTCATTGTTCATCTGCCACTCACTCTGCTGATATAACTCTCGGACTGGTATTCTCTAATATCCATTCGCTGATATATATATATATATATATATCATTCGAGTAGTAGCTGGTATATATATTCATTCCATTGTACATTCATTATGTTGCAAAAGAACTGACTCGCATAGGTCACAACCCTAATTCTATGTATGAATATCGACGATTTGTATGAATGCGTCGATTGAAGGTAGCTTGGGACGAGGCGTTTCACTGGAAAATGTGGCCTAACAGTGGTATCACCTTCCATTAATCCGATTCTATCACAACTTCACATGCCCGGTGGGACCTGATACGAGTCTCCTAAAGCTATTTGGAGACAGTTTTTGGTTTGGTTTTCTTTTTTCCCTTGGCTAGACCTAAGGTGTAATTGAATGGACACTTCACACTTGTTGTCTTGGGACACATTCTAGGCTGATTGGCATGATGCGTGGCTAGCCTCTCCATACTTATAAACTCGGTTCATTCTCTCATATGCATGCACCTACAATATGATACACGGAGTTCACGACCTTAGAGCACATGTATAAGAGAAGCACACAACCGTTTAATGTGATTCTTCTATTATAAAATAATGATAAAACACCACTTACATGTCCATGGAAATCAGTGTCCACGCCATCCTCGTAAAGAATTCCCATGAAATAAAACACCACTTACATGTCCATGGAAATCAATGTCCACGCCATCCTCGTAAAGAATTCCCATGAGATGTCAAGCCAAGAAAAGTATGTTACAAGCTTAATTCTTCTCGCTCGCTCCACTATAGTGTGATTCTACGGGTGACCTTCATTAAAATTGGTGCACCTTCATTGAAATTGCCAAATTGGTGCAACTGCAACCCTTTGATTTCTGGTATCCTTGCACAGAAATCGAGTAGAAAAGAGTCGAACCCTAACTTGAGGAGGAGAGATATGCTACCTGGTTGATATCTCTCATCACCCCACATGCATTAAAATCTTGGAGTTGTGAAGAGAAACACTTTTGGTTTTGACACCTTCTCCTTTTTGCAGCATGGGTTTTGGAAGCACTAAGAGAAGACACAACAAAAAGAAGCTCAGAGGTAGGGTGGGTTGGCATAATCCCCATGAGAGACTTGGTTTTGGAAGCATTAAGAGAACACACAACAAGAAGAAGCTCAGAGGTAGGGTGGGTTGGCATAATCCTCATGAGAGACTTGACCTTTACTGTGTCCACTGCAAAAAGAATGGAAATAAAGAAAAGACATGCACAATTAAGATCAATGACAAGAAAAATCCAAAAGAAGACAAATATAGAACCTAAAAGGTAAAGCACCTATTCATTATGTTGTTTCCTATTGCAATATAGGAGTATCTGAAGATCTATTTGATACTTCATTTACTTCTCGGGGAGATGCATGGCTTCTCAACACATGTGCAACCTCCTACATGACATTTCAAAGACTTTGATGACAGTGTAGATGGTGTAGTGTACTTTGCAGATATATTAAGCCTTGGACCTTCAGGAATGGGCACCACCATTCTTATGTTTCCTAGACTCCCATATTTTTTTCTGCACAATGTACTTTATCTTCAGCTACAAAGAAGCAAGACAACAAATATGTTCAATGGAAAAGTTGAGATAAGGAAGGATTATGACGACATGGTTGTCATGACCAGAATAGAAGATGGTAGACTATTGAAGATGAATGGGACATATGACCATACACACACTACTACATACCTCTCTCATCATCACTCATGTATAATTCCATCTAGTCTTTTGTGGCATGCTAGATTTGGCCATATTAATTATGACAGACTCTGTTTTTTTATATTCCTAGGAAATTGAAACAAAGTGATTCTTGTATCTCTGGAAAACACAACAAACAACCCTTTCATGATTCCACTTCTAGAGCATGTAGAAAAATTGACCTAATTCATTTTGATTTGTGCAGCCCTATGCGTGTTCCTTTAGCAAATGGAAACAAATATATCATGACTTTTATTGATGATTGTTAATATTTTGGTAGCTGCGGGAGGTATTTACCTCTACATGTGAACCTGACGAGAATAG
>CBVK0100527730.1:0-11799 GCA_900067695.1 Picea abies | reverse complement strand
TAATTTGGTACCTCAACTTCCAAGGGTCGTAAATTTTGCATAGGACCTCTGTTTTAGGCGCGTGATAGCTAGTTGGAAAGGTATTTAAGAGAACTACACATTTTGTCGTCAAACTCTATCTTTTTCTATATTTTGACTGTGGCGAGCAAAAAAAAAAACGTTTAGGGCCCCAAAATGGCCTTGGAAATGCAACAAGATGTGTTGACATGAAAACATACAAAATAAGCCAATTGGATTAGGTGAGAGGCCACCCATATCCACTTGGAGGATGTGTGGGGCATCAGACAACCCCAGAAGTGTAGAACCTACAATTACAAAGCAATAAAAAAGAACATGCTAAACAAAAACCTACACGAGGAGCTATTTGGAATAGGTGGGTGACCACCAATATCCACCTAGATCAATCCTCCCCCCTTAGGAAGAAATGGTCTCCATTGCATTGATTTCCCCCATCAGGTGAGGAAATTTATGCTGGATTTGGCCTCGGGTGAGCCACTTGCCTTGGTGTAGGAGTTGCCCTACCTTGACAAGCTGATAAAGATGGATCCATTGCTGGCAAGTGCCCTTGACCTGTGTGTCCACTATCTGATCAGTGGATGCTTGTTCAATGTAGTCAGGGTTGAGATTTGTGGGTGTCAGTTGTTCTGCTATCTCCGAGGTGTCCAATAATGGGAGAAAATATGGCCAAAGGAGGTCCACATTGAATACAGGATGCAGACCAAGGAAGGGTGGAGTATTGAGCTCAAAAACATTGCTACCCATAGCCTTGGTGATAGTTTAAGGCCCATAACAAAGTGGGTGAATATTTTGATGGGGCCCGGTGAGACGCTCCTTCCGCAAATGTAACCAGACTTTATTGCCAATTTGAAAATGGTGTGGTACCCTTTTTTGATCATGGCGTTGCTTGTACTTAACATTAGATTGCTACAAAATATCCTCGACCTGTTGGTGGATGTGTTGAATCCACTTAATGAGTCTGGTATCTTTGTCGATCATACACTGATCAGGGGAAGAGTCTGTCTGTGCGGTGGCAAGATGAAGTGCAACATCAATGGGTCCCAAGGGTTGGAATCCCAGATGCACCTGAAATGGGCTATGGCCATCGGAACTATGGAGAGCCCTGTTGTAACTATGTTGGACATATGGAAGACTCTCGTCCCATGTACATGGATGCTTAAAATTGTACATGCACAGGATGTGCACAATTATCTAATTGACGACCTTTGTTTGGCCATCTATTTGGGAATGGAAAGCAATGGATTTTGTGAGCTTCGTGTACAACAGAGACCAAAGACTAGACCAAAAGGTGCTGAGGAACCTGTTGTCTCAGTCAAAGATGATGGTCTGTGGTATCCCAAAGTGAACTCACACTCGTTCGAAGAAGATATTAGCAGTATCCGCCACTCTGAAATTATTCTTACAAGCTGTGAGGATGGCCATATTCGAAAACCAATCGACAACCACAAACACACAGTCATTTCCTTGTTTGGTGGATGGAAAGCCAGACATGTAATCCATTGATATGGACTCCCAAGGCTTCTTGAGAATAGGAAGAGGGGTGTATAAGACTTTCTTCTTGATCGCTAGCTTGGCAATGGCACAAGAAGTGCAAGATATGATATACTTGCTGACATCCTGTCAAAGTTTTGGCAAATAAAAATGTTTCTGAAGAACAACCACAGTTTTCTCAACGCCAAAATATCATGCCAGCCGACTATAGTGGGCTTCCCAAATCATCTTTGCACGCTCACTTGTAGGAACACAAAGATGGCCTAGTTTGCATAAGAGTTCATCCTGAATGTGAAAATCAGTGACAATTGCGCATGTACCCAAGAGCTAATAAGTGGTGATGAAGTCCGAATCTTGCTGTTAAAGTTGGGGCAAATCAGATGCTTCATGTCCACAGGAATGGAGCATAGTGGTGAGTGCAGCCACAAGAGGCTGATTGAGGAATTCAACGAAATGATTGGAGATACCTATCTTATACTTGATGTTGATATGTAACTGTTGCAAGTAGGTGGACCACTTCTGATGGTGGTTGTTCTGCAATTGCACCTATGTCTGTAAGAATTGTAGAGGCTTGTTATCAATGTGTATGATCGTCTCTTTCCCCATAATGTAATGTTTCCATTGACGAAAGGATTATACAATGGAATACATTTCCTTATCATAGGTGAGGTATTTCCAGATAGTATCGGAGAGTATCTCCCTATGGTATGGCACCAGATGCCCGTGTTGAGTGAGGACTGCATCTGCAACATAGTCACATGCATCAGTCTGAATCTTGAATGGGTGTTGTAGATCGAGAAAGGAGAGTACTGAAGTTCAGCACAAGCGATGCTTCATATCATCGAATGCTCGTTGTTGCTCTTTCCCCAACACGAACTTGTCCCTACCATCACCCTTGATCACCTGGCTGAGAGCCCATGCAATATGAGAGAATCCCAACAAGAACTGTCTATAGAAGTTGGCTAGTCCCAAAAAGATCTAAAGCTTGCTCAGTGTGGTTGGGGCTGGCTAGTCATGGAAGACTTGGATATTAGCTGGATCAACATGTAACCCATGCGCATCAACAATGTATCCCAAGTATTGGACCTTTTTCATACAAAAAGAGCATTTTTCCAAGCTGGCATAAAGCTTGTGCTACCGTAGAGTGCCCAAAACCCGTTGAATATGATGCATGTGCTCCTCCCACATTCTATTGAATATGAAGATGTCATACAAATATGCTACCACAAAGGAGTTAGTGAAGGGTCTTAATACATCATCCATCAATCTCATGAAAGTGGCTAGTGCATTTGTTAAGCCAAAGGGCATGACTAGCCATTTGTAGAGGCCTTCTTTACATTTGAAGGTTGTCTTCCATACATTAGTTGGTTCGATGGGAACCTGGTGGCAGCCAGACTTTAGGTCAATATTGATAAAGAAATTTTTCCCCTTAAGTTGGTCAAGAAGGTCATCAATCCTGGGAATGGGGTAGCCGTTTCTGACTGTGGTTTTGTTTAAGGCTCTGTAATCAATTCAAAGTCACCAAGTCTCGTCCTTCTTCTACACCAGTACAATTGGGCTTCCCCAAGGGGAGGATTTGGGCCTGATGTGCCCCCTTTTAGGAAGCTCTTGAATATGATGCATGATTTCGTCATTTTCCATCAGTGAGCACCGATAGACTGACCCATTGGGTAGAGGCACGTCAGGGGTCACATCAATTGGATGCTCAACTTGGCAGTGTGTTGGTACCCCTATAGGAGAGGCAAATATGTCTATGTATTCTTCCACGATCCTATCCACTTACTTCAGTTGCAAAGAGAGGTGTTGTGTATAGGCCATGGATGTGGCGAAAACCTTCTGCTTGCTTTGAGCACAGATAAAAAATAAGACGAACTTCTCAGTCTGTGAAATGACCTTAATGCATTTCTTAACAGAGATTAAAGAAATAGCAGTAGGCAGCACTACCTCTAGGATCTTGTACAATTGTCTACCCAAAGTAATAATAGCAGCACTACCTCTAGGATCTTGTACAATTGTCTACCCAAAGTAATAATACCACTGCGGGGTCTAAAATCACACACAACATGAAGCTTCCATAAATATGGTTGTCCTAAAATAACATCAGAAACTTCAAGGGGAGCAATATCACACAATACCTCATCTTTGAAAGGCTTGATGTCGTAGGGTAGATGACAATGTTGGCTAACACAAAGATCTCTTCCTTGCGAAGCCAACCAATAGTGTAGGGTTGTGGGTGTGGTGTCGTTGGCAGGTCCATCTACTTGATGACCTCTTCTGAAATCATATTCTTCTGACTACCTTTGTCGAAAATGAAATGAATCAGATCCCCCTTGACCCACATCTATGAGTGAAAGAGGCATTCCCCTTCCTCTATTTCTTTTGGTTCGTTTGGCCAGAATTTGGTGGTAGTGATAGTGTCACTAGGTTCAACAACGATAATCTACTTCCCTCCTTCCTAATTTGACTCGCAATCATAATCGACCACTGACTCGGAAACCTTTATCTTGGCCATGAGGGAGTGCTTGGAGTGACATTCTTCAGTGTTGTGCCAAGGAATTTTATGGTACTCACACCATTTTCCCATCTTCTTCTTCTTCTTCTGATTTCCCTTCTTTTGTTGTGGCTTAGACTGGTTGTCCTGAGGGCGACCATCTCAAATTGGTCCCTTGTGTGGGTTAGGGATGCCTTTTCCCTTATTCTTCTATGAGGGGTTTGCATGTCCAAACTCTCATCGTTTCTGCTTAAATTTATGCTTGATCTTGACAGCCTATCTATAAACCGTTCCCAATTTCTGCAAACCCCCTTGCTCTCAGGACGAGATCCAAACAGGATCATTCCAATTATTCCACGAGTCGAAGTGACTCCTTCAGTTCCCTGTTGAAACCTTCAATGAATCCGATCCATAGGTCCTTTAGAAACCACACATGTGTGAACATGCACAAGGCATGAGCTTCACCTCCTCAAAGTGACCACAACGCTCTGACCAAGGCCTTAACACAAGTGCCTTTCATAACTCGCGATATCACGAGTTCGTGAGTCGAAGCTCTCAACTCCTCTTTCTCCAAACCTTCGATACCCGAGCTTGCGATATGGGTATAGCTCCTCCTGTTAGTGCCCTCTACATATAAACATAGGCTAGGGCTAGCTGCTAGCACTTCTCACTACTCGCGACTTCACGATTTGGAGTGTCGAGCTCTTGTGCTCTTTTCTTGCGAATATTCGAAGTGTGATAAGTCAATGAGATATTGACTCCTTCCCAGGCGATGAGTGTCCACCTATCAGCCATGCAGTCCCCACCTGATGGATGTGCCACGTGTTCACCCGAGACCTAACCCTCGGCACTTTGCGACTTCTATAGTTGAAGGTGATTCCTCCAACCTCCAAACCCTCGATACAAAATATAGCAAAGGTTCTGATCTAGCGGTCTTCCTGTGACCTAGATCCAATGATTGTCTCTGCTCCTCTCTACTCAGAGCTTCCTGAAATCAAGAGTTTGGTATATCCTCTCCAAAATCCCAAACCCTGAATCCATGAGATAATCCAACGATGTGGATTGAAACGAGATCAATGGCTCACATTGACCCTCAAATCTTGGGTGATGGGTTTCACCAAACTCTAACCACCCTGCAACTTTGCAAGATCGAATGGTTATCAGCTATTCGACACTTCCTTCATGAAGTGTCTCCACCATCCATTTTCGTTGCTCTTTATCTGTGCACCCTCCCAAGCATTAAAATCTATGTGAATTTCTTTGGATCCAACAGTTGTTGGCTATTCGCATAAGATCTGATGGCCCAGATCTCTTTCTCTTCCACTACGCTTTCCTGCCTGCACCTGGACGTAAACTTCAATGATCCAAGTCTTTCTTCCGACACCGATGTTATGGTAGTTGTAGCTCCCTCTTGATCTTCTTCTTCTTCCTTCTCCTTGGAAGATTTCTGAAGTATCAAAGGTCTTGGACTTTGCTTCCTCTTGCAAGCCTGGAACCTTGGTGTCGCCTGCGTTGTTGGGACTCTCCTCCTCCTAAGCTTCAGGACTGTGAAACCTTGAAAGGTTTCCTTGACTTCTGCACTCCTTGCAGCTATTGCTCTGTGTGCAAAGGCATTGTTCCTCTTGAGCTTTGTCAATGCTAAACCTCAAAGAGGTTCTTGACCTCTACACACCTTGTAGAGTCTATGCATGCAAAGGTGTTATTTGTCCTGAGCTTCGGGACTTTAGAATAAGTCCTCTCTCATTCCCACTCCTCCTGGCTGACGAGCCTTCAGACGAATGTCTGTCTGTCAACACTTTACTCAGGGGTTGTCTTGGTGCATTCCTTGCACAGGTATTTATCCTCTTGAGCTTCAATTGCTCAGACCTCAATGGTATCTGCCCCTTCCTCTCCTTGAAAGGATGTAAATTCCCTCTAGCAACTTCCTGCTCAAGCACTCCTTGCTGAGCCTGCAAGGTGTTCAATAACCCTGTGAAGGTCTTCCCTTAACACTTCTCTTCTCTCTAAACTCAGACAAGAGTTCCTTCTGTGCCCTCCTACACCAACTCAATGTCCACCTGGCAGAGTTTCCATAATCCTTAATGATTCTATCTTCTCAATGAACTCAAAATAGAGTTCTTCTCCTAATGCATCCTGTGCATTTGCTCAATGCCCTCTTGGCAGAGCCTTATAGAATCCTCATAAGTTCTTCCTATCCTCTATGCCCTCCTCTACACAATATTACCTCCAAGGTGTTCAACAACCTTGAGGATTTTCCCTGAGTCAGTGACTTCCTCTGGTGTGACCTCCTGGCACGTCTTTGTCTGAAATTCCATAGAATTCAGAAGTGCACTGGCTTACAGAACCCACAGTGTTCTATCATGAAACTTCTTGCATGAAGCCTCAAAGAACCCAAACCTGAAATCAAAGAACTCAAAGACAGTGAATTTTGTCTATCCCTACAAATGCATACCTAACACACATCTAAAACAAATCATCAACACATAAAGACATTCATTCATGAACTCATAAACACATGAATGACAACATGCATGAAAAATTGCTATGATTGTATTAATCTGAAGTACCTCTTTACAATGTGAGCTCAGGATGCAATAGAGTGACCACTCCCTCTCTTCTCTATCTGCTCTAATTGACTAACTCTACAAATCCCAAGGATATTTTACATGAGGGGGCTCTTTGAGCTCTTCCCTCCAAGCTACCTACTCTATTTAATTACATTGAATTACATTGAATGGGTTTTCTAGTCTGAATCAGATCTAGATCTCAGCCTTACAAAACATTAAGAGGACAACTAACTACAGCCTACGTACAAGCATGGTGTTGGCTCTACCAACCTTACAATCATTTAATACATTTTCAAAATTTGAAAATCGAGAAGGCTGTGCCTCTCTCTCCCATCGAATGTGCACTTTGATGTGTTGGCTGGCTGGCGCGTAGCTGGCTTGGAGCGATGCTCCTGCATCATACTCCTCTGCTGTGAAAAATTCACGAGCTCCTACTCATGAGCTTCTCAGCATCGATGTTGAAATCCACCTGGATCCCAAACAGTTCTTTGGAGCTGTCCATCCACTCCATCGTTTCACTGTTGCTGCTGCATCTGCTACCCTGCTGCTATGGCAGGTTCTCCTCTACTCAGCTTCCCTTTGTTGACCACTTCTGTTGATCGAATAATCAACCTTCTGATCTCCTCGATCTCCTGGTCCAACTGCTCGATTGGCTGGCTCTCCTTTTGCAGTTTTCTTAGCTGTATTTCCTCCCATGCCATCTTCTCCATATGTTGTGGCCTTAACTTGCCACTCTGCTATAGATTCCAATTCTGCAATCTCCTCACTGAAATGCTATTCAACTTCTTCCTTTGACAACTTTGCTTCAGTCATTCCTCCTGCTGGTGTATCTCTAGATTCTTCCAGCTACTCCTCAGACTAGAATTCTCCTTCATCTTCTGTTGCATGCCTCAGCATTATAATCATCATCATCTGTTCATCTTCCTACTGAAATTTCTAAGCAATTCCTCGGAATGCTCCTCTACTAACATCTGCATGATTGTCTCCTCATGGCAGTCATTTATTAGCTCTGGATGGTTCAACCAATCCTCCAGCATATCCAACTCCATCTCCCATGGAGTGAGCATCTTACCTGCATGCTCTTCTTCTTCCCTTGCTATCAACTTCAGTGCTGTAGTTGTCTCCTTTTCAGCTTCCTGTCTGAAACTGTCGAGCCATTCTTCCGAATACTCCTCTTCTTCTCCTTGGGAAAACATCAGTGTCTGCTCCACTTCTTCCTCTTCTTTGACAGTCTCTGTTGGCTATCCTTCTGTTGTTTCTCCATATGCAACACCTTTGTTGGCCTCAACTAGGTTATGTGGTAGGAATATATGAATTACCCCAATGATAATAAAGTGTGTTTGATCCTTCTTCTCCATCATCTCCTCTTGCTGATATGAACTCACCTTTGAGATCATCTACTCTCCCTTGCCCACCTAGCAGTATGGGATTTTTTTGTTGCCCACTTGGTAGTATATGAGATCCAATGGTCCCATATCATTTCCTACCTGGCAACTTGAAATTTCCTCACTGCTCACTTGGCACTTGCTGAGATATTCCAGTGATCTCTTCTCCTCATCATCGCTGAGATTTCTCCCAGCTTCTGTTTCATAGGCATGAACCATCTCCTATTCATCTCTGAGGCTTTCCACATGCCTCAGCCATCCTATTAACAGTCTTCGTTGCCTCCTAGCCAACAATTTATTGACTGGCCACTTTGCTTTCCTCCTCAGAGGCCATTCATATACCCAATGCAGCTTTACATCCTGTTGCATCCACAGTGCAAGCTCTTCCATTCTCACCCTTATCTCATCAAATTCTTTGTCCATATTTGCTTTATTTATCTGTTGGTGGTCTCCTCTTCCACCACACTCATGACCTTCAATAGCCCTTTTCTTCCTCAAGAACATGACTGGTACTTCTGGCTCAAACCACCTGGCTGTCTACCATTTGTTGCACACCTTGCAACAATCATTACAGAGCTTCAACACTTTGTCTTCCTTTTCCTCTGGCTCCCTCTGCCTGCAATATATAGACAAAATCAAGCTCTCATAGCACAACTGAGGAATCACCCCCTGCCTCAACAGGTTGTGCATGACCTCCCGATCTTAGGATCATTCTAAATCTTCCCCTGAGTCAGATTGACTCTTTGATTTCCCTACAGGGAATATCTCACACACACAAGGGTGTATCCACAAGTCCTTATGAGTTATGCCTGCATGAATAAACACAAGGTGCTAACTCTACCCACCTGATCAACAAATATAATCGGGACGTTTTTCAAAAATGAATTTCAGATTTTGCGACTTCGCGAATCCTGATGCAAGTTCCTTGACTCTTCAACCTCTAAAACCTGAAATTTCAACGAAGGCTAACTCTTCCAATGAGACGAGTACAAGCCACCTATTTCCCACTAATTTCAGATTTTCAGGACTTGAGCGAACAACCAACAATCATTCCTCTTCCCTTATGATTCCCCGAATTTCCCTTTCCCTCGAGCCGATATCCGCACAGGATCATTCCAATTATTCAACGAGTCAAAGTGACTCCTTCGGTTCCCTGCTGAAACATTCAATGAATCTGATCCATAGGTCCTTCAAAAACCACACATGTATGAACATGCACAAGGCGTGAGCTTCACCTCCTCCAAGCAACCACAACGCTCTGACCAAGGCCTTAACACAAGTGCCTTTCACAACTCATGATCTCACGAGTTCGTGAATTGAAGCTCTCGACTCCTCTTTCTCCAAACCTCCAATACCCGAGCTTACGATACAGGTATAGCTCCTCCTGTTAGCACCCTCTGCATATAACCATAGGCTATGGCTAACTGCTATCACCTCTCACTACTCGTGACTTCGCAAGTTGGAGTGTCGATCTCTCGTGCTTTTTTCTTGCGAATCTCTGAAGTACGATAAGTCAACAAGATGTTGATTCCTTCCGAGGTGACGAGTGTCCACCTGTCAACCATGCGGTCCTCACCTAATGGATGCGCCACATGTTCACCCGAGACCTAGCCCTTGGCACTTCATGACTTCCTTCCGAGGTGACGAGTGTCCACCTGTCAACCATGCGGTCCTCACCTAATGGATGCGCCACATGTTCACCCGAGACCTAGCCCTTGGCACTTCATGACTTCTACAGTCGAAGGTGATTCCTCCAACCTCTGAACCCTTGATACATGATATAGTGAAGGTTTTGATCCAACGATCTTCCTGTGACCTATATCCAATGGCTATATTTCCTCCTTGCTACTCGGAGCTTTGTGAAATCAAGAGTTTGGTCTGTCCTCTCCAAAATCGCAAACCCTGAATCCATGAGATAATCCAATGGCGTGGATTGAAATGAGATCAATGGATCACATTGACCCTCAAATCTTGGGTGATGGGTTTCACCGGCCTCTAACCTTGACCCTCAAATCTTGGGTGATGGGTTTCACCGGCCTCTAACCACCCTGTAACTCTGGAAGATCCAATGACTATCGGGTATTTGACACTTCCTTCATGAAGTGTCTCCACCATCCATTTCAGCTTCTCTTTGTTTGTGCACCCTCCTAGAGATTAAACTCTGTGCAACTTTCTCCGGATCCGATGGTTGTCAGCTATCCATGCAAGATATGATAGACCAGATCTCTTTCTCTTCAGTTACACTTTCCTGCCTGCACCTGGACGTAAACTTCAATGATCTATATCTTTCTTTTGGCACCGATCCTATGGTAGCTAGAGCTCCCTCCTGAGATTCCATTTCTTCCTTTTCCTTGGAATATTTCTGAAGTATCAAAGGTCTCGGCCTTTGCTTCCTCTTTCCTTGGAATATTTCTGAAGTATCAAAGGTCTCGGCCTTTGCTTCCTCTTGTGAGCCTGCAACCTTGGTCTCGCCTGTGTTCTTGGGATGCTCCTCCTCCTGAGCTTTGGGACTATGAAACCTTGAAAGGTTTCCCCGACTTATGCACTCCTTGCAGCTATCGCTCTATGCGCAAAGGCATTGTTCCTCCTGAGCTTTGTCAATGTTGAACCTCGAAGAGGTTCTCAATCTCTGCACTCCTTGCAAAGTTTCTGCACGCAAAGGTGCTATTTGTCCTAAGCTTTGGGACTTTAGAATAAATCTTCTCTCGTTCCCACTCCTACTTCCTAACGAACCTTCAGAAAACTGTCTGTTTGTCAAGACTTTAGTCAGGTGTTGTCCTGGTGCATTCCTTGCATAGGTATTGATCCTCTTGAGCTTCAATTGCTCATACCTCAATGGTCTCTACCCCTTTCTCTCCTTGAAAGGATGTAAATTCCCTTTGGAAACTTCTTGCTCAAGCACTCCTTGCTGAGCCTGCAGGGTGGTCAATAACCCTGTGAAGGTCTTCCCTTGACACTTCCCTTCTCTCTGAACTCAGACAAGATTTCCTTCTATGCCCTCCTGCACCAACTCAATGCCCACCTGGAAGAGTTTCCAGAATCCTCAGTGATTCTGTCTTCTCAACGAACTCGAAATATAGTTCTTCTCCTAATGCATCTTGTGCATTTGCTCGATGCCCTCTTGGAAGAGCCTTATAGAATCCTCAGAAGTTCTGCCTATCCTCTGTGCCCTCCTTTGCACAGTCTTACCTCCAAGGTGTTCAACAACCATGAGGATTCTCCTTGAGTTAGTGACTTCCTCTGGTCCGCCTCCTGGCACGTCTTTGTCTAAAATTCCGCAGAATTCAAAAGTGCACTTATTGCATTGGCTTATAGAACCTACAGTGTTTTGTCATGCAAACTCTTGCATGAAGCCTCAAAAAACCCAAACTTGAAATCAAAGAACTCACAGACAGTAAATTCTGTCTATCCCTGCAAATGCATACCAAACACACATCTACAGAAAATCATCAAGACATAAAGACATTCATTCATATACTCATAAACAGATGAATGACAACATGCAGGAACAACTGCTATGATTGTATTAATCTGAAGTGCCTCTTTACAATGTGAGCTCAGATTGCAATAGAGTCACCGCTCCCTCTCTTCTCTATCTTCTCTAATTGGCTAACTCTACAAATCCCAAGGATCTTTTACATGAGGGGGCTCTTTGAGCTCTTCCCTCCAAGCTACCTAGTCTATTCACTCACATTGAATTACATTGAATGGGCTATCTAGTCTGAATCAGATCTGGATCTGAGCCTTACAAAACATTAAGAGGCCAATAACTAAAGCCTGCGTACAAGCATGGTGTTGGTTCTACCAGCCTTACAATCATTTAATACATTTTCAAAATTTGAAAATC
>CBVK0100527729.1:0-11799 GCA_900067695.1 Picea abies | reverse complement strand
TTTATCCTTGTAGAAGGATGGAAGTCCACTCAAGAACCTCTGAATTTTGAATTTCTCATCTATGATGAAACTCACATATTTGAGAAGTTCCGAGAAATTTCTCTCGTATTCATCCATGGTCATGTTCCCAAGTTTGAGTTAAAATAACTCTTGCATATTTTGGTCATAATATTGCTCTGACAAGTATCGTTGCTGAAAATATTTCTTGAATTGCTTCCAAGAAATTACTTTCTCATCAAGGTGCTTAACTTGCTTCAACTGGTCCCACCACGTAAATGTCTTTCCTTGAAGGTGGTAGGCTACAATTCTAGATTTTGCATTTGATGAGTAATCATACAACTATAAATACTTCCTCATTCCTAGCAACCATGATTTTTCATCTTCTACTTTCTTATTTTCTCTATCAAACGATGGTGGCTTGATTTTCCTCAGCTCCCCTTGCAAGTTGTCTGATCCATGTCTCCCTCTTTGATGTCTAATAGGAGACACACTTGGGTTGCTTACCAATCTTGAACATGCATATGATATTCTGCTCAAGTTCCATGGGGAACGATGATTTTGATGCCTTCTAGCATTCCTTTACCATCTAGATCCTCCATGATCATCCCTTCTATCATGAGTTCTAGATACTTCTACTTTCCTTGCACTAGATTCTTGCTTTATGCATGAATCTTTGTTGACTTGATTCTACAGCATGTTTAGGATTTGTAGTATCTCTTCTTGAACCTTCATAATCCTTTCATTGGCATCCCTATAGTTCTGCACTTGTCTATGTAGGCTTTTCATAGTTATAGTATCCTACCTATCTCTTCTCTCGTTAGACTCTGTCTCAGAATTACTCATCTTGACATGCAAACTTATGATCTATTCTGCATGGTTGTAAGACCTTTGTGCATCATCCATATCTCTAGCTCTCATATAGGAACTAAATTCTTCTTTCTTATATCTCTATTACGACAAGAATGTGTATGTAATAATTATTGTTAGAATTAAGCATACTGCAAAATATTTATTAATTAGATTACAGGTCATTCTTCAGTTCAAATTATGAAGAATATAAATTCACTATTCCAAAATCTTATTCCTTAAATAAATTATTCTCCTAAACATCTCTCCAATAGTTGTATTCATTCCTCATTCTAAGTTATGAGCGGAAAGTTACAACATTCACATGCTACAATTTCCACCTTCTTACTTCTATAGAATTAATTTATTAATTTATGAGAAATTTCTAGCACCTAATTTAAAATTCTAGGTGGATAGATTTATTCTTCTCCTCAAGACCTTTCCAGCGAATATTTGTTTTCTCAAATTTGAGCTCCAAGCTGAAAGTTATGGTCTGGAGAAGTTTTGAATTTTTTTAGTGTTTTAATAGAACTTTAATCTAAGTTGTCGATCTCAAATCAAAAGAAATCTAGACCATTTATCTGCTCTCCATCTGTGATCGACGATCAGATATTTATGTTTGTAAACAAAACATGCCTACCAATCTCCCCAACACCCGATCATCAACCATCGGCCATTGGGGAATTCATTTAAAGACCAAGTTAGTTACAATTCCATCGAACCTCGACCATTGGTATCCAGCGATATCTTGTCTGACATGGAAACTATGCTAACATGGAATGACACGTAGATGTTGGCATGGCATGACTCGTCATCCTGAGGCATAAAATTAGTTGATGTAGCATGACACATGAATGTTGATTTGGAATGACACGCCATCATCCTTTTCTCCTTCATGAGCAATCAGTAACTTCTCTTGAAATACTTAAAACACTATGCCAAATTTGTTGATGCTCGATCATCAGCCATCGACAATCGGAGATTTCTCTTGGATGAATGAGCCAAATTTTGTTGATCCCTGATCATCAACAATCGGTCATCGATGATCCCCTTTGGATGCATGAAACCTTTTCCAAATTCTATCAATCCTAACCATCGATCATTGGAAAATTATGTTGGTTGAATTTGATAGTTAAAAATATTGGCTAAATTTCTCGACGAATCTGGGTCGTTGATCTTACGTTTAGAACGATCTCATCTGTTGATTCTGTTCCAATCTCTCAACAGTCGAAAATGAATTCAGATCATCGATCTCTCTCCTTTTCTCAACCGTCGAAATTGAATCTTGACTATCGATCTAGAAACCTTGCCAAACTTAGAAAACAATAGAAAATTTTAAATTTATCACAACAAATCTAGGTTGTTGATCTCAAGATCAAGTGCGATCTCAGTTGTCAATTCAATGAACTCTCCCAACTCTGTTGACCTCCATTAAAACGTCAATTTTTACCTTGAAAATCAAATTTAACTCGGTAATCTGGTTGATTGATTCCATTAAACATCTCAGACATTTCTGAGGCAACCAAGTCTCGAATTTTCCCACGAATTTGGGGATTTTCGCTATGGCTCTCCACCATTTTCCCCAAAGTCGTTCAAACCAAAGTGTGTAACAACAAATTTTTCCAAATTCGCATTGTTTATTGGCCCATACGAGTCCAGTGTTGAACCAGTATCTTTGATACCACTATGTAACGTACCCATCCCCCAGTTGGGTCACGTCACTTGCTAAAATGACCACACAAAAAAAAAGTATACTAATTCTAATTGCAGAAATAAAATGCAGCATGACATTCAAGCCCATGCAACTATCTATGCTACTTAAAAACGTAACTGCAACTAATTTCACTGTGCACAACAGCAAATAAACAACAGACAACAACATTCAACCACATAAATAGATATTTGAATGCATCATTATGCTCACAACAAGTAGCATTTAACCAAAATAAATCAGAGTAAATTTCATAGCAACTATATCAGCATTTGACATAAATGAACACAACAAATAAGAAAACTTATCTTAAGTGTGTATGCAACCCACTACAGAGGAATGAAATTCCTCCCAACCGTAGACCTATTGTTCCAGCTCTCAACAACAAGTCACCCCCGAGTTGGGGCTATAAATCCACAAGAGACGGTGATCCCTAAGGCTGGCTAATATCCCCCTCTCAATAGTCAAACTCGCAACTAATTACAGTCCACCAACTCTCTTCCCTTCAACCTGCACAACCCAGGGGATGGAATCCCCCTTCACTACTCATAGTCCCTCAAGCCTTTCTACTCTCTTCCAGAGCTTCTAGCATAGGTTAGACAAGAAATATACTTGTTGGGACCTCATGAATTCTACAGCTACAAACATGAATTTTCTCAGCAGCAAAATATGTGCTTCCTTGGCGAATTTTGAACAACATGTTCCTCCCATGCACGCAACCTATTTCTCCATGAATTTTCAACTCCAAACAACTACCAAACTTTCCCACAACTACTATCTTCAAGATTTAACACTAAGAACGCCATTGTTGTCCAAAAAAATCCATGTAAAAACTGCTCTCTATGCAAAAACATGAATCTATAATTATGGTCCACTACTCATACGAATTTTCTCTCTTTCTCTTGCTTGCTTGACTTGTACTCTTCCCCAAGTTGATTGTACTCATCCCCCGTAGTCTCAATAACTATGGGAAGAGACTCTTACACCAACCCTCTTACATGAATTCAATGATTGGGCTCTAGAAAACTTAACAACTAATGGAAGGTTCATGGTAAGAATAATTTAGAAAGAAATAAGAAATGGGTTTTGGTTTAATAGACATCTATAGACTCTCCCCCCATTGGACCCCTTCTCTCTCTTGTGGATACTTCGCCCCCAAATCTTCGTCTGTGTCTGTCTGTAGTTTGCGATACATTTTATTTGTTATATTAAATTTACATCTTTTACATATTACATCACTTTGGCTCTCGACCATACATTATATTTACAATATACATCGCTAGTTTGGAGTTTGAAAATGAGGGTTACAATTATTATGAGGCATGATTATTTCAGTTGTTGTTTATATTTATTTTTATGACAATATGTGCATTATGTGTGGTTATGATTATGGAGGAACAAGGGAATGATTGAAAAATTAAACAAATAAAGATATACAAAGGGGTCTCATCTATTAGTTATTATATATTTAATTTATCCTTATCGTAGATATACTTGTCATATTATTAACTAAAGTTATTTAACTTCAGTAACTAAAGGTAGTTGAACTACTTGAAAACTACATTTTGGAGAATAAAAGAATAAATGAAGGACAAGGAGGACATTAGACATTAGAGAGAGATACTTCTCATCAGGTTTTCTTTTGTTTCAAGTGAGATTTTTGATATTCATTATTTCCCTTTCTAAGTTTTGGAGCTAAATCCTCTTGTTGATAGGTGGATTACTCTAAAGGTGGCAAAGAAGAAAGGACTAAGAAGCATAGACTTTTGACATTCTTCAGAAGGTCATTCATTTATCGTGGCACTCTATTTAGTTTGATTAGAATTTATGAATCCATTTTCAGTTCTGATTAAGGTTATTTTGCAAAGTCAATACTTGATGAGTCTGTGGATTGGATTGATCTGGTTTATTTCAGTCCTGGTTTTTTTCTTTCAAACACTAGTTGTCTTTGTATGATTTTAAATACCATCCTGGACTTTTAAGTATGATTTTGGCCCATGCTCTCGCAAGGGTTTGTAAAGAGGAATTTGGTTGTAACTCAAAAAACCCATCATTAATAAAAATTTGGTTTATTCTCAATTGAGACTTGTGGTTATTGGTTTTCATATGTATGTATTCCTTATTTATTCATTTAGATTTTTTTTATAAACTTTACACGTAACATTTTTTTTTACATTTTTTTAGCCAAGCATATCATTAGCCCAAGAACATATTTCTTGAGTGTTGATTGATAATCTTGAACAGGCTATAAGCGCAGGGTAACGTTCCCACCTATCTCATCTAGCCTAATGAGATTTGAAATGGCTTGAGTGAGGACTTTCCATTCCTCTCCTCAACATGTTACACTCAGCATATCTCAAAAATTGGGACAACAAATAGTCAATTATCAAAGGCTCAAGAAGGTCCTATAGACATAATCATTGTGGGTTGCATAATAGGATGGATTAGACCTGTAATAAACATGCAATACAAACCTTAGGGTCTAATCCTTTAGGTTGAAAAAAGGATCGATAGATCAAACCCTAGATTCTAACCGTATGATACTCACTGAAGGATCGACCAGCAATCAATTGGAGAAAGGTATGAAAATTAATCTCAAATGACCTAGAAAAAAGACAGATCATACAAGGTGAAACCCTAAGTCGTGAAAACAAAACAAAAAGGAAAAAACGTTTTTTGAGGTTTTAGGGTGGTTGAAGACAATGAAAGACCAGTGCCTTTGGAGTGTTATGGGGTCACTATACCCAATCAAGGTGAGGTCTGGGGTTTAAAAAGAGGTAATGTTGATGGTATCTGGAGGATTTCCCCTCAATCACTACCTAAGGTTTGAAGGTTCCCTTCAAGTTTGGATGGGAGGAAAGATCCACGAAGAAGCCTTTCCTTGTACTAGCAAAGTGAACTCAAAGTTTAGATAAGGAAAAGGACAGAGTCGAGATGTCCTACCTTTTTTTGTAACAGAAACGGTTAATATTTTTATTAGAAAAGGGGTTGTGCTACAGCAAAATCATCCATCGGTACGAAAAAAGGCTAAGAAGCTAGATTCCTACACTCAATTACAGCTTCTATTGTCTTTCTATCTATCAGAAAGTGCCCCAAATTCATATGTAATCCTATAAAAAACTACCATGTGAAAATAGCCTCATATGAGTTTTACAAAGATGCAAAGATGTGTCCACCTTGTCCAGATTAGCACCCATCCTCCCTCATTCTGGCTGATGGTCTGCTTCCTGCGTTGCATCCATTGCTGCTTGGACTTCGTGGTGCTGACTCACCACGTTGGAGGCCTGAGATTCATCTGAACCCACTGGTTTAGGTTGAGCTTGGATGTCTTGAGGAATCAAATGTCTGCGTAGAGACTGAATGTGATTTGTGTTACGATTGACCGCCCTCAAAACAACCGTTATTTCTTCATTATGCCGGACCTCCTGTGCGTGGAGATGACGAATCAACTGTGTATTTGATTGTCGAAGCTCTTCAATTTCTCCCTGCTGCAGCCGCAATTGCTCCTGCAATCTTCCTGTCACACAATTCGGGAATCCACATAGCTCTTTGCTTTACCTCTGCATTGTTGCACAAACAATTTCACAGCCTTTATGCTTCCAATTTCCCAACTGCCCCCGTATACCTCTTGTGCAGACGTTGATTCGTGAACCGAAGCTCTGTGACTTACCCTTGCCACCTTTTAAATACTTGAACGACAGGGGAGGCAATAATTTCCATGAGTTGTAATTTGGCGCCATAAGAAGGAAAGATATCAACCTGGCTGAGGAGATGACGAAGGTCGGCATAGGATAAGTACAGTCCGTAGTGGCCGAAGAGAGAGTTGAATCAGAAGAAAGGACACTAAGTCCATGTGATGGACAGATCTCACATGAGACCAGCGGCGTGCACGAACCATAAATTATTACTCTTGTGATGTGATTAGAGAGAACAAGCAAGCATAGGAGAGAACCTCATGTAGTCTGTATCCAATCAATAGCTAGACCATTATGCTTAGTCGTGGCACGAGGTTCATGAATAAGAAGGGGGGACAGGCTCGTTCTTCCATAATTCCAATGTGTATCCCTTATAGCTTCTTTCGGATTTAAAAATTCCATATTTGCAAGATTTTCTATGTGGACCAACATTTCTTTACTAGGGAATGGGTTCATACTTGTGTTCCTCATTGTTTATAAGCGTCCTTTGTTCCAATTGTTTTGTTGCTTTAGCCAAGGAATCAACCAAGTTGTTATGCGCTCTATAGACATGATAATACTTGACCATGTCGAATTTTTGCTCCAAACCCCGAATTCTGAGAAATATTCTTATGAGAGTGGGATGATCATTTTTTATGAGTCTTCATAGGCCTCTTATAATCAAGTTTGAATCACCAATTACCACTAGTCTGAACGAGGTGCTAGCTGGAACCAATCGCGGACCCATGTAAACTACTAAAATTTTTGCATGATTATTGGTGGTTTTCCCAAGTCCCCATGAGAATTAAAAGATCTTGTTTCCTTCGGAATCAAAAGCAACTCCCCCTGCACCTGTCGCCCCTGCATTACTTGTTGAAACCCCATCAAAGAACGAAATCAAGGCTTTTTGTTGTTGTTTCCATTGATGGAATTCCTTATCTGAAAGACGTCGCTGCCAAATGGATTCCTACCAAATGGATTCCCGATTTTGAGGGAGATATGAAGTGACTGGCATTGTGAGATTATTGCCTAGAACTCCTTGGATCCATGTTTTTTTTTAATTCTCCTAAAGCCACTTGATTGCCCTAACAAATAAACTTGGTAGAGAAAACTTCAGAGATAAGCCCACACGCTTTCGTTAAAATCCTTTGAGGCGTAAGGAGGTCATTTTGGAAGATAGATTTATTTCTCAAGAGCCATATCTCCCAACATATGAATTTTGAAATCTGTCTCCACGAGTTGGCGAAGAGATGTTTTTTAAATGAAGTTGCCAGCATATCTTTGTTTCCACTGAACGAACAATTATGTCCAATTGGAAGGGGAGTTGTAATTTGTGGAAAGCAGAGCATATAGAAGGTCCCAGATCTGTTTGCAGAAAGCACAATTAAAAAACAAATGATGTGAGGATTTTGTTGCTTCCTTGCAGAGAACACAATGCAAAGGGTCTGTGATGCCACGCTTTTTAAGATTTTTGGCGGTGAGAAGCTTCCCATGCACCATGATCCAAGTGAAAGCATTTATTTTAGGGAGAGAAGATCCAGACCAGACAAAGGACCAAAGCTTGGACTATGTCGGTCTTGACATTTCTTTTATAAGATGATGATATCCGAGTTTGACTGAGTAAGTTGAGGCTCCCCAACTACGAGTGTCTCTTGTATGTTGATCAATTGGTGCACAACCTACAAGTTGATTATAGAGAATGGAAACAAGGGGAAGGAGTCACTCTAGAGGGGATATGGATTTCTAGTTTTCCCACTTTCCATCAGTTATCCAATTTGTAAAATCCTAGAGTTTGGAGATCTCGGAGGACAGACACCAATTTTTGAGAGGGGCTAAGGCTTCAACTTCCCCCAATGGAACCTTTCCCAGTATATTATCAGTCCAAACATTGATAAGGGATCCATTCCCAGGGGACCACGATAACTTCGATTGGAGTAGGGGGATGCAGCTTTTAATAATTTCCATGTAGGAGTTTTTCTTATCGCACTCGGAGGACAGACACCAATTTTTGAGAGGGGCTAAGGCTTCAACTTCCCCCAATGGAACCTTTCCCAGTATATTATCAGTCCAAACATTGATAAGGGATCCATTCCCAGGGGACCACGATAACTTCGATTGGAGTAGGGGGATGCAGCTTTTAATAATTTCCATGTAGGAGTTTTTCTTATCGCAGGGAGAGGATCACCAAAACTTCGGAGATGAGAAGAATCAAAATATTTGGCCATTAGAGCAGTCTTCCACCAATCCGGAGGTCCCGAAATCAAGCGACAGGCTAACTTCGCCCCTAATGCAACGTTCATAAGGGCGGGATTTCTTATTTATATCCCTCCTTTTTTGGAAGATTGACATGGTGTTGACCAATTGATTAAGTGGAACTTCTTAGTATTTTTGTTCCCCCTTCCCATAGAAAGCTTCGAAGGTGTTTTGATATTTTTTCTAGCATTCCTCTAGGGGCAGAAGTCCTGCACACTGGAATATTGTTAGAGACGACAAAATAGATTTGAGAAGAACTATTTTACCTCTTGGGTTCAACCAGCGAGCGCCCCAACTTTGGATTCTGCCGACCAACTTGTCCATAATTTCCTGGCATGCTTGCCAAATGGAAGAGTTAAGGAAGATAGGCATTCCCAAGTATTTAAAGTATTTCCAACTTACTAGCAGTGGGAATCCAAAGATTATGGAGATTTCACCTTGTAGGTGACCCAAGATATTCCAGCAGCAGATTTTGCTTTTAGAGCAATTAATCTTGCCACCAAAGGCAATTAGAAATTTATCCAACAATTTTTTTAAATCTTCTCGTAATAATTGGCGAGGATGCTCCAAGAAGAAGGGTGTCATCCGCAAACTGGGAGTTATTGATTTCTTTGACTCCAAGGGCGATTTGGAGGCATGTGAGTCTCCCTATTCTTCGTTCAACTTCTAGTTTCCGACTTAGAGAGTCCACCATTAAAATATAAAGAGAGGGGGAGGCCTTGACGAAGACCTCTACTTGATTTGAAAAATTGAGTTGGTCGGCCATTGATCATTTGCGCTATCCAGGAAGCTCCAAAACATAATTTGATCCATTCTATAGAGGTATCGGAAAAGCCATATTTTTCAAGAATTGAAAATAAAAAAGAATGCTTGACCCGATCGAAAGCATTTTCCATATCAAGTTTTATCACCATACCTTTGTTGTTTCGACCTCTTCTTGAGTGTATAGCTTCTTGGACCAGGATGATATTATCGATGATTTGCCTGCTTTCCATGAATCCTCCTTGATTTTCCAATAGGAGCTTAGAGATATGGGGCTTTATATGTGAGGCAATGATTTTAGTGAGGATCTTGTAAGAGGAATTGCATAGGGAAATTGGTCGAAATCTAGAAAAATTGGATAGGTTCGTTTATTTAGGAATTAGAGTTGGAAATATCGAATTGGTGGCATCTCCTAGTTTCTTCTTCTGGAGAGTATAATTTATCATTTTACAGAGATCAAATTTAATTAAATCCCAAAAGTGCTTGAAAAATATGATAGAGAAACCATCTGGTCCTGGAGCTTTTTCTTGCTCCAAACTCCATATTGCACAAGATATTTCTTCTTCTATGATATCTTTTTCCAGGGAGATATTATCCTCTGTAGAAATTCTTTGAGGGATATGTCCCAGCATCTCCTATGTAGCGGAATCATCTTCTTGTTCATTTTGAGTTTGTATATTTTCAAAGTATTGGACTGTTGCCTCTTTGATTTGAGTAAAACTTTCAAGTGGCTGCCTAGATTTTGTTTGTGTTTCTATGACTATGTTTTGTTTTTGTCATTTTTTAGCTTCCTTATGGAAGAAGGAGGTGTTTGAATCTCCATATTTTAACCATAAACTTCTTGATTTTAGTCTCCATTGTTCTTATTCTTTCCTCATTGTTGAGTGAATCTTTTGATACGCCTCTTTTTCCTTGGCTAGCGCTACTTTTGTCACTATTTCATCTTCTAATTGTTTTTCAATCTCAGCAAGCTCGAAGATTCGGACCAAACGCTACTGAGCAGGAGCGGTGAAAGAAGATTTAACCCATTCCTACAACACTTTCTTGACTTCTCTCAATTTACTTTCCCCCACATAATTTAGAGAGCCAAGAATAGGAGTCGACCACACCTTCTGAATCGAAGAAGAAACACAGGGGGAATCAAGCCAAAGAGGATTAAATTGAAAAAGTAAAGGTCCATAATTCTTAGGAGGGAAGAAGAGAAGAGAAATGAGCTTATGATCTAAGAGAGAATATGGGATGATAAAAGAGGATATGTTGAAAGGAGAGAGGAGTAAGTCACTTCTGATAAGAAATATATCAATATGGGCCACAATATGATTGGGCCCTGTCCTTTTATTGCTTTAGATATACTTTCCTTTTATAGGTCTGATATCCTGGAGATCCCAATCTGAAATAAGATCAGCCAGTTTCTCACTCATAAGATCTCTAACCCTGCTTCCCCCTCTCTTTTTTGAGTAGTGCATGTGGGTATTCAGGTCACCATCCACCACCATCGATGCCATATCCAAAGAGTCTCTTATGAAAAATAGAGAAGACCATCATTCCAGCTTCTATGAATATTTATTGGGCATATAGATAGTCATTAGGGAGATTTTTAGGTTAGTCTTTATGCTTTAAGAATGTAATAATCCAATGGTTGGCACATAATGAGGTCTCATTTTCCCATGATAGTGTATCCCATAGTGTCAAAATTTCTTCTGATGTGCATGTCTAGCTTATAGCTATCCCTTCTCCACTACGAAAAGCTTTTTTGGCATTTTCCATTGCTCTTTTTTCCTCCATTTTTGTCTCTTAGAGGAGAATTACAGAGGGATTCTCAATTTTAACATCTCTAAGGACTTCGATCTTGGATTTATTATTGAAGCCTCTATAATTCCAGGAGAGGAATTTCATTGACGAGGGTTAGAGGAGGCCCGTCCACTAGGGACAGGTAGATCTTAACCTTTATTTCCTCCTTTTTTTTCTGTATTACTCAGAGAGATTTCGATGGAGTGTTGCTTCCCCAGATCTTTTTTTTTGTTGGCCACATCTTCCCATACATATTTATTGGTGTGCCTTCCAAATATTCAGATTTTTTCCATTGTAATTTCACCTTCGTCTACTTCTTGCCTTGAGGTACCTTTTGAAGGATTTATTTCCATATAAACTATCTTCTCTGCCTCTTGCACCACTTCTTGACTTGCTTCCTAAAAAAAATCTTAATCTCCAGATTCCTCTCCTACTCGATCTGATGAGTGTGAAGAGGGGATCGAAATTGATTCTTTGATTATTGGTTGGTTAGGTTTTGAATCTAGAAATCTTTCTCTGCATGTAGATGTTTCTCCTAATATCTCAAATGGGTTTTTCGTTTCCGGGGTTTTCTCCTTATGTTGCATTGTGGGATTACTCTCGTCATTGTTGGCTTCAAGGGTTTTTGGCTCATTTGTGTTGAAATATTGTAACTGCAAATATTATTCTAAATATTATTGAGTTACTCTTATATAGATCAAATCCCCTTTTGTGGATTGATCATGTTCGGCTTTGTATTAGACCAAATCCCCTTTTTTGGAT
>CBVK0100527728.1:0-11799 GCA_900067695.1 Picea abies | reverse complement strand
TAGCATTTTCATAAGAACATATCTATGGTAACAAGAATGAATAACAATTTCATGATTATCAACATAATATGATCAAGGTGAACTGCCCAGGAGAAAAAAAAGAAATATCTCTCTAGAGGAGATGTTAGTCAATTTTTCAAACAAGTATAATAAGAATCTATATCAATAGTATTCACATGTCATCGAGTATTCATTACATCTAGCAGTAATAGAACCTTTCAAAGACTGCTTTCACAACTTGTAATGTAGAAACTATCAATCTTGATATGTGCAAATTGGAAACTTGTCAATTTAATCAAACCTGGAACCTGAAGCCTCAACTGTTATGGAGAGTGTGCTTGTTCCTTTGAATGTATTGAATCCAAGATCATTGCTTGTAGAAGGTATCTAGTACATTCCCTGCAAACATACTCATGATTTTCTAGATGATATAACTTGAAAATACAAGTACATACCTTTGAAATCTTTGTAGCATCGTCCAGCTTGTCCTTCTAATCTGAAACTAGACACCATGTTGACAAGAAGAGATTAGAAACTGAATCAGAAGGTTCAATGATTAAAACAATATAGAAACTCTGAAATTTCAACTTTGACCACAAAGTCAATTTGACCATAATTCAACCTTTGACTTTGACTAATCAACCTTCGACTTTGACAAAAAACTCAAACCTGACGTTTTTTCTAGCTGAGGGTTCCAAGAGGTGCATTAGGCTAGGGCACACTAGGATTTCAAATAAATATGCCAAACGCTTCACTTTTTGTGCCTAAACAAATGGGTTAGGGTTTTTTGTCATTGCAAAACCTGACTGCAACTACAACTGCAACTAGTGCTATAACGAGCTTGACAATGAACTTCCTAATCTACCTTCTAGTGGTTAGACTATATGAAGATAGTGTGGGCCCATAACCTGTTAAAATAATTTATGTGCTCGTTTTCACCATAGACAATATCTCTATTGTCACCCATCCATAGGCACGAAGCCACCCTTTAGCACCTTAACCTTTGATAGAATTATTTTGTAAATCCATACTAGAACCAACAGATAAACCCTAGATGACAACTGCAATAACAACTCAAGACAAGTAGAGCGCTAATTCTCCAAGGGTAGCACACAAGAGAGAGAGTCTCCATATCCACAGAAAAAGTACCATACACAATAGCAGTAGTTGCACCTGCACTGCTCTCTGAAACTTGTGCTATACTTAGCAAGAATATCATCAAGAGTATTACCAAGAATATCACCAAGAGTTTCACCAAGAATATCACATAGAGAGAGACCAAGACCAAGAGATGACCATACACCCTTATTCCTTCTTGCAGCTGCAACTGAAACTCTCCACAAGACTTGCACTCTGACTAGGTGTACAAATGAGTTAAAACATCCTCTATTTATATTAATATGTCCAGTGAATTTTATGGTTGGGCCGACCTGACTTTCTAGTAATTACATTTTTTGTTTATCTTTTTCTTGTGGAGTCAACTTGTCTTTGTGGAAGACAATATTCTGATATTATTTATTTTGTTGAGCTGACTTGTCTTCTAGGGTTTTCACACATTTGTTTAGGGTTTCCCTTGCTTCCAGAATATTCCATTCTAGTCAAAGGTTACACATGGAGGTTAATACCTCCTGCAACTACCATAACATCAACATGCAGTCCCACATACTCCATAATGCACTCTCAATTCCCCTTTTTCACCTCATATTTCATCATTTTTACTATTTTTTATCCTTTCACCTAACTCCCTTAACTCTGCATTCTCGTAACTCCACAAACCCTACATTTAATTTTTTAATGTTATTTCCTATCCTAAGTTCCTTCCCCATTCTCATGGACCTACCATGTTGGGACATGTGGTGATGAAATGGACCAATCCCAAAATGACATGTGGTGGTGACATGGAACCATCCCTTAATGACAAGTGGTAGTGACATGGACCTACCCACATGTGACACATGGCGATGACATGGGTGTTGATCGGGTTGCGAATGGGATATGACTGGACACTAACCGGGCCATCAAAATTTTATTAATTTATGAAATGTTCCTAAGGCACGAGAGTTACACCAAAGTATTTGTAGTATCATTTGTTCTACATGAGGACTATTGTAAAATTTTCATTATAAACACTTACAAACTCTTGACCACAGTGCATGTGGGATTGGAATTTTTTTTAAAAGGGAGAAATTTGATGAAGGGTTGGGATTGATCCATGAATTTGATGGATGGTTGTTGAGAAGTGATCTTTAGAAGTTCATAACTCAAGATCCGAATTTCCATTTTGGGAAAAATATACCTTGTTAGAAAGGAAATTCAATGAAGAATATAATGGGATAGGTCTCAAGGAATGAATTTGGTCATAATTATCCTATAAATTGAAAGAATAGTCATCTTTGTTTTCATGGTTTGTTGGTAAATTTGTTTGGAACCTAAACTTATAGAAGCTATAACTTGAGATACAGAACTCCAAATCACACTCAGGAAGACTCGTTGGAAAGTTGGAATGATGAATATTACTTATAGAGTGGTTTCCATGGCTAATAAATCAACTATCATGTTCAAAAAATTAAAACACAATCCACTATTTCTTAAGGCAGTCAGCTTCAAGTTTTGGAATCAAAAATTTATTAAATGTCTTTTATTAAAAGAAAAAGTGATCCCTACTTGGAGGCATGAATTTTAATGATGTAAATTCATTGATGAGAATTAAATAAATTAAAAATCAAAAGTGGTTTACTCCAAAAAGGAATTGTGTGGAAAATTCTAGAAAGGAAAAACCTAACTACTTCAAGAACATTGAGAGAAAAATTTTAAAAGGCAAGAGAAGGCACCATTGAGAGGTTGGAAATCAGAAGTTTCTACTGTGGTGAAAAGTCTGCAAGAAGAAAATCTCTATCTTTCCAAGATTCTTGAATTGGTCTGCTAAACTTTTCTCTCTACATCTTCTTCCTTTATTTTTCCTACCATCAAATCTTTGATGTATTGTAATAAAAACATGAAGATTTCGGTCTGAGCAGTTCTTTCTCTAGAGTTATTCATTCATCTGGTATCATTTCAGGTCCAAAGGAGCATAGTCCTTACTTGTAAAAAGTAAATGTAGTTCATTTCATTTCATGTAATCGTCATTGAGATATTGTTGAATTTGTTTTAGTTCTTTTGTTTCAGGCATTATTGAACTTGTCATATTGGGATATTTTTATAAATTTCTCCTACAAAGAAATACTTGGGGCACTACATTAGTGATTTCTCATACTTGAATTGAAAGCATATTATTTCAAATGTATTGCCTATCAAAATCATTTTTTGTTGTAATGAAGTTATCATTGAAAGTTATTTGAAGACCTTCCATTTCTTCATCTTGCAAAAGTAATAGCGGATTCCAAGTTTAGTTTATCTTATAAGAAAGAAAGAATGTTTGTTGAATGGAGACTCCAAAACCTTGTAGACAAATCTCTTTTGACACACTTTATCCTATATTTTATTTAAAATGATATGATGTATATTTGTATAATTGTATATAAAGGTTTTACATTTGTATATATATAATTTCTTGGAAGATATTTCGGTGTTTTCTCTTTATCATTCAACCCTTTACATTCATTGTAAAACCATACAAAGAACCTTCCAACATTTCATCCAAAGAGGAGTACCACCTCTCTAAAGACGCAGGGGGAATCATATCCTCGTGAGGTTGACCTTAAGACCGTAAAATGGTATTTTATATCAACAATACCCTAGATCCACCTTGATCTAGAATTGATCATTATATAATTTTTAATCTATCTTAGTATTTTTTGGGTGGAAAAATTGGAGGAATTGGCTTACAGGGCCCATTTTAGTGGCAAGTCCTAGTTTGGAGATTTGGTGTCTAAAACCTTTGAGATTCATTTTGAGGCATTAAACGGAAATTTTGGGGGTCAAAATTTTGTTAGTATATCTCACATCCCCTTAACATTATTATACATGTCAATACCTTTCCAATGGTGCAAAAATTTCCTCAATCAAAGCTTGCATGTGGAAGTTGTGCCTCTTGCATGTTGACCTACTTTGTTAACCACCATGGTATGAGAGGATTCCATGTTAGCTCCCATTTCTCATACATTTGGTTCTAGCTACATGCGTAATTTCAAGAAGATTATAAAAGTTCCAAAACCTTGTCACTAATTGAGGGTTGAGGATGCAAAAACCCTAACCCTAGACGACTATTAGGCTATGTTAAATATTGAGCCACTAGAAAGAGAAGGGGTTCCATTTTTTAGCATTTTACTTGTTCCATAGTTTAGAAGAGCATATTGGGGTGGTATTTTGAGAGCATAACATAGGAGGTAGGATATTTTGTAGCGGTCATTTAGGCCATAGTGTCAGAGGAAACTCCATAGTGAGTGCCCCCCTTTATTTGTATTTGCATACCATAACTAGAGAAAAGAGAGAAAAGCATGGGCCTCACCTTCTAGTTGGGTTTTCTCCCATATTAGGTTTCTCGGGATATATATATTTTTTAATTTGTGTGGATGATGTGTTCTTTTTCTTTTTCTTTCATTTTTGTATTTCAATTATTTTAATAAATCTAAGAAATAAGCTAGTAATAATTGATCTGATATCTAAGGTAAATTGCACAATATAATATTTTAGAATATTATAAGATCTATTTTGACGAACCATTCTAGTGGAATCTCCATGGAAATTTACATATCACGCCTAGTACTATCCTTCATTGGAACTAGAACAACTAATCATGATGTGAAGTAATCTCGTGTTGCATGTAGGAAACCCAATGCTAAAAACTCCAAGAAAAAAGGAAAACTAATATCAAAAAAGAATCCCAAAAAAAAAAGGATTATTAGAATGGGTTGTTAAAGAACCCCTCACTCATTAAGAAATGGATATCTTGAACAAATGTTTCAAGGACCACGTCCCTATTAACACTTCAAAATTCTTTCTCATAGGAAGGATGTGTCAGAACACTATTGCTTCCCAAATTTTTTCTAAAAAATCATATCTCAACCTCCAGGTATTGTCTTTATATAATTTTATCACTGTGAAACACCTCTCATGAAACATAAAGGGCATGGGACTTGGATCCAAAAGAATAGTCCTAAAAGAGAAAAATGAAATGGAGAAACCCTTAACATTGTCCTCATTTAAGAACAAAAATCAAGGGCATCAATAGGGATCCATAAGAATTCAACAAGAAGGACGAGATCTTATTTATTTAGTGGAGCCCAAGGAATTCAAAAATTGTACAAGATATCCAAGAGACTTTGGATAATTGTGCAATGCCACTCAAAAGTTTAGAAATTTCCCTTATTATTGTCTATCGGCCCAATCTTTTTCTCAAACCTACATGTTGGAAACTACTATTGGAGGAGAGAAAACTACATACATGAGCCATGTGTACTTTAGGAGGTGATATTAACCTTATTTTGGGTGCATGTGAGAATAAAGGAGGTTCCATCATGTAACAATTCCCCATTCTAGCAAATATTATTTGTTCAAACTCATCAATAGATATAGGACCCAAAAATAAGAATTTTACCTATAATAATTGAAGGAATTGGAAACCCTTTTTCATGGAAACATTGGATAGGATTTTACTAAGTGAATGGTGGAAAAAATAAAGGCTTTGAAGAAAACTCCATACTCAAAGGATCCTTTTCAGAACATTGATCAATTAAATTTAGACCTAATAAAAGGGGAAAACCCAAAAAACATCTCCTTCAAAAAGTTTTGGCGAATACAATTTTATCACTTGGACCTATAAAAAAAAATCAATGGCAATGGAATGTGTACAAATAGGCAAAGAAACAATCATGTTCACCTCCTTTAGGAAACTCCCAAACCAAAAGAAAAAAAATTAAAGGAATGGTACAAAGAGACCTTTTGGAATATTTTCACAAGAAAAAATTAAACTAGAAAGAGAAATGATGGATTTTTCTAGAACAAAATAGAAGGCACTAACTCTAAACCTATAGATGTTAGAAAACAACGACACCTTATAGAAATAACTAGATGAAATTTACAAGAAAAGAAATTATCTAGGGATAAAAATCAAGAATCCAATAGCTCAAGGAAGGAGATATAAATATAGATTCCTTCTATAGAACTACCTAGAAAAGAAGGGCCCAACACAATATCTCAAGAATAGTCAACACATCAAAATCAGTAATAGAAGGATATGATCAAACTTTCAAAGAATGGAAAACCTTGATAGACCCAAGTTCCATTCCTAGTGAGCAAAGACTCTTTCTAAAATCTCAACCCCAACATCATCACTGAAGACATGAATTCCTAACTCTTGGGTCCCATCTCTAAAGAAGAATTACAAGTATTCATATTAAATGGAAAATAATAAAGAAATCCAATAGAATTTAATCAAAAAATGTGGCATGTGATCAAAGCAAATCTCCTTGCAATAGTACGAGAATCATAGAAATCTGATAGAATCCTTAAATCCATGAATTCCTCCTTTTTCACCTTCATCCCTAAAAAAGAGGTGGCTTTATAATTTGCTTCATTTGAGCCTATCTCCCTCTTCAATGTCTCTTACATGATAATTGACTCCAAGCTTAAGCCCTTCCTAAATCCCATGATCTCTGAAGAATAGAGAAAATTTGTGGCAACTAGAGAAATTGCAAATAGCTCATTTTGGTCTAGGGATCTATCCATTTAACCAACTGAGAAAGAACCTAATAGAATCCTTAAATCCATGAATTCATCCTTTCTCACCTTCATCCCTAAGAAATAATTGGCTTTAGATGTTGCCTCCTTTAATCCTATCTCCCTCTCCAACTCCTCGCACATAATCATTGACTCCAATCTTAATCCCTTCCTAAATCGCGTGATCTCTGAAGAATAGAAAAAATTATGGTAGCTAAAGAAATTTCAAATAGCTCATTTTGTCCCAAGGATCTATCCACTCAACTAATTGAGAAAGAAAAAAAGCATGTTCGTAAAATTAGATCTAGAAAAAATTCTAAAGACACTCTAATGGAATTTTTCAAGATCATCAAGATACAATATCAAGTAGACTTGGGCCAGTGGGGTGGAAGAATTCTTCTCCATCTCTTCTTATTTTTTGGGCCAGTGGGGTGGAAGAATTCTTCTCCATCTCTTCTTATTTTTCTCTAACCAATGGAGGACTTTCAATTTTTTTCACCTCATCCAGAGGTCATGACAGGGATGCTCTCTTTCCACTTTCCTATATTATTGTATCCAGATCCCTAGGGTGAGCTCTAATCAAGGCAAAAGATTCTAATTGAATGAGAGTTTTAAATGTAGCTTACAATACCCATGCTCTCACTCATGTTGATTTTGTGGATGACACTTTTTCTAGAAAGAGAAGCCAACATTAGAGAAGAAAAAATATTTTTGAAGAAGCTTTGGGCTAAGAAATAACTTGAGAGAAATCAAATTTCACTTCATAAATGTTAACCATGGACTCAAAAGAAGGATTGGAGGAGGTTTGAGCTTCCAAAAATCCAAATTTACAACAATGTATTTAGGATTTAATCATTTTGAATCCATACAAAAGGCAAGACATTGGGATCCAATTGCAAATAATCTTAGATGCAAGAACATAGCTATCTCTCCATCACTAGAAGGATCAGTAATTTATTTTGTTGGCCCCATATATGTTGAGAAGTGTAACTTAGAAGGTCTTCTTCCATGTGTGGCATCCTAGCATGGTGGGGGAAAAAGAAAGTAAGCCAACTCTATGGGTTGGTCTATTTCCTAAAGTTTTACTTAGGAAAAAGTACATTAGATGTGTTATATTCTATTTCCTAAAGTTTTACTTAGGAAAAAGTACATTAGATGTGTTATATTTTTATGTTGACTTAAAGAGCACTTTTCTAAAGTTAAAAGTGAAAATAATTTAAGTGATGGTCCTTTAATCTTGGCCATCCATATCATTGAGAGAGTGAGGGTTGATCTCATCCCTTGATCTCTTTAGAGATAGGGTTTTTTCTTGCTCATTGAGACAAAAGGAGGTCGACTTGGTGGTTGGGCGCATTAGTTGATTGAGAGAGGGTGAATTTCATCAAGAAGAAGAAGTTATCTTGAGGGTTTGTTGTAGGAAAGTGGATCAAATTGAATCTAAGAAATTTGCAGAGGTCGTACTTCAGATTTAAATGAGAGTTGTACAGGTGATGCAGAGGTGACGCAGAGGGTCGTACGATTTTCCCAAAGGCTCACAATTTGGGTTCTTCTAGGTTGCTTTGTTGGTTTGTTGCATTGAGAGAGGGTTGTAAAAGTCTTAAGAAGAATTTTGATGGGGTTTCACTTATTCATTTATGTAGATCGATTTTCTTTGTAAGAGATATCTATATATTTCTACTGTATAATAAAATCAACAAACTAAAGAACTAGTTTTCCCACATTGGGTTTTTCCAGGGGTTATTTTACCCAAAAATATTAGTGTCTCTCTTGTGATGTTATTGTTGTTATATTCTTCATTGTTCCTAAGTTTATTTATGTTCTGCGATCTTATTCCTGTGAAGAAACCTAGTTGTAACTGCAAAAATAACATATTCATAATTTTTATATGGTGAATATTTTTTCTAGGTATTAAAGTGTTGAAGTTTTTCAATTCATCTTGCTCGATTTTAGTGGATTCGCATGGTATCAAATTCATCTTGTTGAAGTAAAAAAAACATCATATTGGGTTAAGAATATCGATTTCATATCTAAATCACAGAATCAGTTGGTAAGGCAGAGATAGAGTTTTGACAAAGACACTTTCAAAAATGGGCATGAATTTGAGAGTTCATGATAGACTTCAAGGAGCTAAAAGCTTCCCCACCTAGAAAGAGAGGGTTACCAGAATCTTGGATGTCAATGATATCCTTGAACATGTTGATGATAAAGCAGCAGCTCCTATGGATGCAACTTTGTAGAAGAAGGGTGAAGTGAAGTTTATGAGCATAATCCTTGGTGGGGTAGAGGATCACATAATCCCACACCTTTTAAGGAAAACGGCTGCTAAAGACATGTGGACTGCCCTGGGTAGTCTCTATCAGAGTAAGAATGAAAACAGGATTATGGTGCTTCAGGAAAGGATGTGAGGTATCAAGATGGAAAAGGGCGAAGGTGTGGTTCCCTACCTCACTCAGATTACACAAATCAAGGATGAGCTTGTAATGGTTGCCTCAAAGACAGAGGATTCTGAGTTATTATGTATATCCTTAAATGGATTTTCAAATCCATGTGACACATTTGTGTGTGGAATTGTATCTCGGGAGAAGCTCCCTGACTGGCAGCGTTTATAGGTGTTGAACATATTGCCATTGATGTCAACAGTCGATGTGATTATCTATTGTTAATGATGAATTACCACAGATGACATTGTCATTGATGTCAATAGTATATTAGTTAGCAGAATATGTCAAACAGTATGTAGAGATCAAAAGAACAAGCTCGGGAGGAGAAGCGAATAGGAAGAGAAAATAGTATGAAGATCAAAGCTCAGAAGGAAGAGTGCATTGCACAGTATATTAGGTAGCAGAAGAAGCAAACAGGTTGAAGCAATTAATGATTATTGTTGATCACGATAGAATTAAAAATGTTCCTATGATCAAAGCTCAGGAGAATTAGTGACTGAGTATCAGTGCATAAAATAATGCACAAATAGTTATTAAAGCTTAGGAGAGTTAGCGAAGGAAGAGCGCATTGCATAAGTGTCGTCGGGATCGTTGGAAAATTGAGAAGTCAACCAATGCATAGAAAAAGCGTAAGCTCATAACAAGAAGTCTTTGCAGTTGTCTTATCAAAGTGAAGAAGCCTCAGTAGCCTTCGGATCAAGGTTGACCATGTTGATCGTCTAAATATAACATAAATCGATCATATGATTGATCATGGGCTTGAGGACTGTTGGAGGATCATGACCGTTGGATCAGTAAGCCAAATCAACGACAGGGATAAATTGCGGAGAGCTAAAGCAGAATTAAACTACTCACTAGTTACAATCCTGCAATTTGTCTAGATTGTCAGATCGCATAGCTTCAAATATCTAAGAATTTGGTTGATCCAACTAACGACCAATTTAAGTCAGATTAAATCATGACTGTCCGATACACAATCGCCAAAACTACGGTAGGGATAGATTGCAGAGATTGAAAGGAGAATTAAATATCATGCTTGTTCCAATCCTGCAATTAGTCAGGACCATCTAATCTTATAGCTTCGAAGATCAACAATTGTGGTTGACTCACCAACAGCGCACAACTTCCAATTGCGGAGTTTGGGTGATGAGTTAAATCACTTGCAAGTTGTGGTTCTGCAATCATCATCGACCGTTGATCTTCTTTGAGTGTCCTCATGACTGTTGGATCACAATTTAGTAGAAGGACAGGATAAGCTAAAAGGGTTGATGTTCGATTATCCAAATACCCTTCAACCATCAAATCAAACATGAATTCCCTTCAGTCGTCAGATCATTTTCAAGTGGAAGGACAAGATAAGCGAGATAATATATGAGATCTCATTTGTGTGAATTTTCATCAGTCGTTGGATCATTCTAAGTGGAAGGATAGGATAAGCTAGCACAGCTACATCGCAGAAAGATCGATTCATCTATCTAAGATCTTGATCAACGAAAAACATTCACTTTGGATCTAAAGTTGTGAGGAGGTTACACTCTGGAGACATCTCACCTCAAGAATTTAGTTTGAGATTCGAAATACCCAAAGCCCGAAAATTCGAAATAAATAAGGACCGTTGGATTTGGAGAACATACGATAACCATTGGATCAGGGTTGTTGGTCAGCAAACCACGTCATCAAGGACATGCAACAGACAATGTTAGCAAAGACATGTGACAAACCACATCAGTAGACCACATTGGCAAATACACATGGCATAATCAGATGATGACAAGTGTCAAAGAGGAAATTGGCTCATGCCATGTCAATAAGTGATGTAAGCAAGTTACGTCACTCCGGAAGATTTGATATGGGAGTTTTACAATGAACGAATTTCAAAATTCTCGAAGTCCCGAAGGACGAAGGTCTGAAGTCGCTCTCATTCATCGATCTGAGATATAGTTCGGGAGTCAAGACAACTGTTAGATCCAGGAGAAGAACATGTGTTACATCGGGATATCTACGTCGACAGACCACATCAGCAAGAAACTGTAACAGACCACGTCAGCAGTCCACATCAGCAAGGACACATGGCACAGTCAAAGAATGACAAGTGTCAAGATAATTGACATTTCAAGTACGTGAAAATCATGAATCAAAGTGACACGTTGCATCTACTCGACTCGTGACACGTCATAAAGTGACGTAAGCAAGTTACGTCACTCCAGGAGTTTTGCTTCGGGATTTTTACCACCAACACTTGCCCAAAGTCCCAAAATCTCAAACGTCAAAGTCTCGAAGTGGACACGAGACATCTGATTTGAAATATCACCTCGGGAGCGTTCTTGATCACTCCGGAGGAAAACAGAGTTGTGTCTATTTGAAACCTATGACATCCCAAACGTTGAAGTCACAAAGTGGACATAAGTCATATGATCTAAAAGATCACCTCAAGAGTATTCCCAACCATTGATCATACTACAGTGAAAGTTGAGGCTTGAGAATTCTGAATCCCAGAGACGTGAAAGGATCTCGACCGTTGATTGAGAAAGGGACATGCATCAGTGGATTGACAACTCCAGAATATTTACGTACAGAGGATAGAAGGGGTTCAGATTTGAAATATCTGAAGTCTGGAGACCCGAAGGAGATCTCGACCATCAATCTGATGTTGGGTGTACTCTCAACCATTGATCAAAATACAGTGGAAGGATAGCGTAAG
>CBVK0100527727.1:0-11799 GCA_900067695.1 Picea abies | reverse complement strand
CTCTCTCTCTCCTTCTTCTCTGGTAGCAGATCTGAACTTGTCTCTCAAAATGAGCAAGTGAGTTGTATCTAAGTGAGGCATTAGCCTCCTTTATTTATACAAGTCTGGCACGTGTGAAATGTCTCTTCACTGGCAGGGCCAACTTCTCAAACTAAGTGGGTAAACCCACCTTTATTATATTTCTGGGCCTCTTTAATATCTGCTGGGGCCGACTTCTTATTCTGCCTATTACAATTGTCTTTTGACCAAATATATCAATAATAATAAGAATACTCTTTGCAGTTACATTATTTCAACATTTTTACCTAGGGATGGAGCGCATGAGTTGAGGAAGCTCTTGGTGGGGTTCTCTTATATACACAGGGTATTTTTATCTAGAGATTGAGCCCATGGGTTGACGAAGTTATTCTTGGAGACTAGAGCACTACTCTCACACCTTAATTATTCTTAGAGAAAGGCGCACTAGTGGATGCTTATTTTTAGCAGGAGTTGGTCTATTATACAGTAATCGTGTTAACTTACTCATGCACCTTAGTTGAGGGTTGTTGTCTTTGACTTATGATTATCTTTAGCTATTTTATTAGTAGTGATGTTATTTCTATACATCCAAGCCTATTCTATAAAGGCTAGAGGGGTAGTGAGTAGATGGGTTCCTTTTTGTTCTTGAGATTTATGATTGTTTGAGCTCTCTTGTCTTCATACCCTACTTTTGATTTGAGTGAGTGTGAGAGAGTATATTATTCATTGAAAGTTAGGGGTCACTCCCATCTTGTTCAAATGAATTTATCCCTAAACATTGTTGAGATAAAGTGCTTGGGAAGCAATTTGACATCCCATGGAGTGCTTTGTAGTTGAAGCCAATATCTACCACCCTTGTACTTGCAACTTTGGAATAAAGGTAACATTTTGTTTGGCAAAAAGATCTCAATTGTTGGATTTGTTTGCTTACTTCATTTGAATTTCTTGAAACCATTAACATGTTGATGTTTTTTTAGCAGCGGGAGGTATTCCCTCCTGGACAAATTTTCTTAGAGACGAAGATTACAAGAAGTCAAAGGAAGACCATTGAACAGTTGAAGAACACCCCAGAAGAGAAGTCGACCCACAGGAAAATAATAAAGTGGAAATAGAATTCCCAGGCAAAGAAGTCGGCCCATAGGAAAATAATAAAGTAGAAATAGAATTTCCATGAAGAGAAGTCAGGCCCAGCTAAGTGACTTGAAGACTATAAATAAAGGCGACACCTTGCTCATTTGGACACACACTCTCACTCATCTCATCATCTCGACGAAGAAGGAAAAGGAGGTGCAAGTCTGAGGCAACCATAGGAGACGCAACAAATGGGGTTCTTGGTGGTTTCTCTTGTGCACTACCTCTAGGAGAGTTGTGTTGGGGTTGTGACTCAGTTGTCTACCCTCGTTAGGGTTTGACAAGGACAAAAAGATAAATTCTTGTTATGAGGGTTTCTTCATTATTGGTTTTTCTCTTGTGAATAGAGCTTGTTCATGGTTGTATTGTATTATCAAAAACATTCTCTCTAAGAAAAGTTGGTTGGGTTTTTTCCCGAGTTTGGGGTTTTCGCAGGATAAATCTTTGTGTCTTCTTCTGCTTGTCTATCTGCTTCTAGATCCTGCTTATATTTTCAGTATATGGTTGTTGAATGTAAGAGAAGATCTAAATACTGTGGTAAATCTATTGCTACTAAAAATTTAAGAAAATCTAACATGGTTTCAAAGCCGAGTGTTGAAGCCAAATGACCTAATGCAAGACACCAACAAGAACAAAGATTGCCAATCGTTTGGGTTTTATAGTGCCAACATTAAGGAGAAAACTACACTAGGCAACTCGCCTAACCCTAGTGCATGTCCTGAAACCCTAGCGTTGACTTTTTAAGAAGGTTGAAATTTTGGGATTTTCCAGGCCTAGGGTTACTACCAGCGAAAATGATTACCAATCTAAGAGTTGAAGATAGGTTGGATGGAGCAAATAACTTCAGATCATGGAAGCATAGAATACTCATTCTAGAAGAGAATGAGCTCTTGGATCATGTCAAGCAAGTTCTCCCTGAACCAGAAGAGGAAGAGGCCAAGGCAAAGTATAAGAAAAATGAGATCAAGGCCAAGAGGATCTTGACAGATTCAATCAAGGACCACTTGATTCCTAATGTATCAGAATTGAAGACACCAAAGAGATGTTTGATGCCTTAACAAGACTATATGAAAGCAAGAATACAAGGAAGCTAACCCTAAGGAATCAACTCAGAAACGTGATGATGAACAAGTCAGATATAGTTTCTACCTACTTCATGAATATTTCACAGATCAAGGATGAGCTAGCAACTATTGGAGATTTGGTAGAGGATGCAATGCCTGTGACTACAACTCTAAATGAATTTCCTTCTTCTTGGGACGCATTTGTTCAGGGAATTTGTGCAAGAAAGAAATTGCCTAAATTTGACAAATTATGGACAGACTGTGTCCAAGAAGAATCAAGATTGACATCCAAGATGCAGAAGACCAATGATGAAGAGAATCAAGCTCTTGCTACAATGTGAAGAAAAGGAAAGAAAGAAGAAACAACAATCCAAAGAAAAATAAAAGATCAGTTCCAAATCACAAGAAAGATGTATCTAAAATTAGATGTTTCAATTGTCAAAAGTTGGGACACTTTGCTTACCAGTGTACTCAAGGGTAGGGAAAGAGAAAACATCGTGCACATGCAGCATATATGGAGGAGTCTACATCTTAAAAGAAGACAAGGAAAACAAAAGATGAAGAGTATGTCTTTGTCTCGGCTCTCACATGTACCATCACTTAAGGAAGTGATATTTGGCTAGTGGACAGTGGTGCTTCCAAGCATGTGACCAAGTTCTGAAATTCTCTTACAACTTTGACAGAAAAGAGTTCATCCCTTCAAGTGGAACTTGGAGATGAATCCACACATGCAGTAAAAGGAATAGGAGAAGCCTCCTACCAGCTTGATTCAGGTAACTCTATTTCAATAAAAGATGTATTACTTGTACAAGGTTTAAAGGAGAATCTTCTTTCTATCTCTGTTTTAGAAGATCGAGGCTTCAGAGTAGCTTTTGTTGATGGCCAAGTCCTTCTATGGCCTAAGGGTTCAAGTATAGATTCAGCTACTGTGATTGGTGTCCGAGAGGGAGGATTGTATAAATTAAAGGGACACCCAGCACAAGCCCTTGTACACAACAGTATTAGCTCTAGTGAGCTATGGCACCGAAGACTTGCTCACATCAACTACAAATCCTTGCCAGTTTTGAGCAAGATGGTTACAGGTCTACCAGATATGCAAGTAGAGCATGATGGAGTATGCAAAGGATGTGCACTTGGCAAGAATGACAAGAGAAGTTTTCCAAGCAGTGCCAATAGATCCAAGGGGATCTTCGACATTATACATTCATATGTATGCGGACAAATGACAGTACCATCTCTAGGTAACTTTTTATATTATGTCATTTTTATTGATGATTTCTCACGTAAAACATGGATCTATTTCTTGAAAGCAAAAAGATGAAGTTTTCAATAAGTTTCAAGAATTCAAGGCTTTAGTAGAAAATCTCTCTAGAAGAAAGATTAAAGTTTTGAGGTCAGATAATGGAGGTGAATACACCTCAAATGAGTTCAAGGACTTTTGCAGAGAAACAGGGATTAATAGGGAGTTGACAACTCCCTACAACCCCCAGCAAAATGGGGTTGTAAAGAAAAAGAACAGATCAATTGTAGAAGTGGCTAAAGCAATGATCCATGACCAGAACTTACCCATGCATCTATGGGCAGAAGCATCCAATACAACTGTATATGTCCAGAACAGAAGTCCTCATAAGATATTGGGGAACAAGGCACCAGAAGAAGTATTCACCGGAAAGAAACCAAAAGTCAGCCAATTGAGGATATTCGACTACCCATTATACATACATGTTCCCAAGTAAAAGAGAATGAAGCTAGAACCTTTAGGAAAAAGGGCACATTTGTTGGATACAGTGAGACTTCAAAGGCTTATAAAATATACATCCTCGAATAGAGCCAGGTTGGGATTAGCAAGGATGTCACCTTTGATGAAGAAGCGGCCTTCAGGAAATCTAAAGAGTCCCACATGGATGAAGACAGAGAGGAGCAAGAGGCTCCAAAGGATGTAGAAATGATTGACTCTACTCCAGAAGAACATATCCCAGAAGATCTGAATGAGACAGTAGAGCCAGAGATATCAATAGATCCACCCAAGGAGGTTACAGTTACCAAGAAGAGACCAGCATGGCTCCAGAACACTTTGCAGGAAGCAGAAAAACATGCAGCTCTCAGTGGCTCCTTCAAAGAGAGAAAGAGACCACACAAGTTTTCCATCTATGTGGCGTTGATGAGTAAGATCATTGATTCAGAACCTTCCACTTATGAGGAAGCTACAAAGCAGCAAGTGTGGAAGGATGCTATGATGGAAGAGTATCAATCCATCATGAAGAATGATGTGTGGGAAGTGGTTCCAAGACCAGAAGGGAAGTCAGTGGTGACTTCCAAGTGGATCTACAAGATCAAGCATTTTGCAGATGGCAGCATAGAGAAGTACAAAGCTAGATTTGTAGCTAGAGGATTCTCCCAAAAAGAGGGAGAAGATTATGACGAGACATTTGCTCTAGTGGCCAAGTACACTTCTATTAGATCTATTATTTCTATTGCTTCTATTATAGGTTGGAAATTACACCAAATGGATGTAAAGATTGCTTTATTAAATGGTGTAATTGAAGAAGTGTACATAGAACAGCCACAAGGTTTTGTAATCCATGGGAAGGAGTCCCATGTTTGTAAATTGAAGAAATCTTTGTACGGCTTAAGCAGGCACCCGGGGCATGGTATGCCAAAATAGACAGTTATTTGATGAGCTTGGGGTTTGCCAAGAGTGATGCAGACTCCAACCTTTACTACAAGGTTAAAGATGGTTTCCCCTTGATATTGGTACTATATGTGGATGACATGTTTCTTACAGGGGATGAGAAGCTCATAGATGGGTGCAAGAGGGAGCTCACTTCAGAGTTCGAAATGAAGGATTTGGGTTTGATGCACCATTTATTGGGATTAGAGGTGTGGCAGAGACCAGATGAGATCTTCCTTAGCCAAGGAAAGCATACAGTTGAGATTCTGCAGAGATTCGGAATGATGAACTACAAGTCCATGGCCACACCTATGGTTATGAATTTGAAGCTCTTGAGTGATTCTTCTTCAGATTTGGTTGATCCCACGATGTACAGACAGTTGATCAGATCCTTGATGTACCTGATCAACACCAGGCCGAATATATGCTTTGCAGTGAACACATTGATTCAATACATGGTTGAGCCTAGACATGTACATTTGGTAGCAGCAAAGCATGTATTGAGGAACCTACACGGTACGGTTGGATATGGATTCAAATATTTCTCGAACGGTGAAGTAAAGATGCAAGGTTATACAGACTCTAGTTGGGCGGGGAGTGCAGTGAACAAGAAAAGCACATCAAGATGTTGCTTCAGTTTGGGATCAGTTATGATCTCATGGTTGAGCAGAAAACAGTCGTCAGTGGCACTCAATACAACAGAGGCAAAATATATAAAAGCCACTATTGCAAGTCATGAAGCAGTGTGGCTTTGAAAGTTGCTTGCATGGTTATTTGATAGAAAACATTCTCACCAAGCCTCTGTCTAAAGTGAAGTATGAGTACTTCAGAGACAAGATTGGTGTGATGCAGAATGTCCACCCTCGTTGAGAGGGAGTTGTGATGTTTCTCCTACAGCATGAAGATATGCTCCCTTTGGCCAAGGGTTTCCCAGATCAGTCATGTGAAGTGACTGAGGGAGTAATGAGTAGCCCGGTACAAGTCTTTCCTAAGCCATGTAAAGTGGCTAGGTGTGATTGGGACTTGTAGCATGGTCTTGCCTACACCATGTGAAGTGGCTAGGTGTGATTGGGACCATGGTGTAGCCTTGCCTAAGCCATGTGAAGTCGCTAGGTGTGAATGAGGCTATGGTGGTAGTCTTTCTCATACCATGTGAAGTGGATGGGTGTGATTGGAACTACTAGGAGAGGAGAAACATCATAGATACTTGCAGCGTAGTCTTGAGACTGGTGGTAGGCTTTCCCATGCCATGTGAAGTGGATGGGTGTGATTGAGACTACTACAGGAGAACATCATGGAATAATACCTCCCTCGCTAAGAGGGAGTGTTGATATTTTTGTAGCGGTGGGAGGTATTCCCTCCTGGACAAATTTTCTTAGAGAAGAAGATTACAAAAATTCAAAGGAAGACCATTGAACAGTTGAAAAACACCCCAGAAGAGAAGTCGGCCCACGAGAAAATAATAAATTGGAAATAGAATTTCTAGGAAGAGAAGTCATCCCACAGGAAAATAATACAGTGGAAATAGAATTTCTAGGAAGAGAAGTCAGTCCTAGCTAAGTGACTTGAAGACTATAAATAAAGGTGACGCCTTGCTCATTTGGACACATGCTCTCACTCATCTCATCATCTCAGCGAAGAAGGAAAAGGAGGTGCAATTCTGAGGCAACCCTAGGAGACGCAACAACTGGGGTTCTTGGTGGTTTCTCTTTTGTGCTACCTCTAAGAGAGTTGTGCTAGGGTTGTGATGCAGTTGTCTACCCTCGCTAGGGTTTGACAAGGAGAAAAGATAAGTTCTTGTTATCAGGCTTTCTTCATTACTAATTTTTCTCTTGTGAATAGAGCTTGTTCATGGTTGTGTATTGTATTATCAAAAACATTCTCTCTAAGAAAAGTTGGCTAGGTTTTTCCCTGAGTTTGGGGTTTTCCCAGGAGAAATCTTTGTGTCTTCTTGTGCTTGTCTATCTGCTTCTAGATCCTGCTTATATTTTTAGTATATGGTTGTTGAATGTAAAAGAATATCTAAATACTCTAGTAAATCTATTACTACTAAAAATTTAAGAAAATCTAACATAACATAGGGGATTACTCCCTCTTGATTGATTTTCTACTCCCTAACCCAAGGAATTCAAGGTACTATGGCCATAGTTGCTAATTTCCAAATTCAAAGCTTGTTTTTTATATTTTAACACTTCGATATGCACTTTGAAGAGTAGATTTGAGGTGTTCTAACATCAAATTTGCATGACTCCCAAGGCAGAATTATAGGTGTAAATCTGCATTATAACTTGTAGTCTGGACTAATGTCACTCAAATTTCAAGTTTGATTTTTACATAACTACAAATACATTTCGGAATTCCAGAAAAGGAAGAGTGTATGACAATCTGTTAAGGTTTAAGCCATTATTATAGATGTTTGCATTTCATTAGATAACAATAGCATAATCCAAGATCATTGAGAAATACACAATCACAAGAGACACAGCATTTATCCTGGGAAACCCTCTAGGGGAAGAAAACCCAACAAAAATTCCTTAATATAGATAGCCAAGACAATGCCAAGGGATCTTTATGCTAAAACAGAAAGTCCTCTCCAAGATATGCGCCACTCTCTCTCTCCTTTGTCAGTAACAGATCAGAACTTGTCTCTCAAATTGAGCAAGTGAGTTGTGTCTAAGTGAGGCGCTAGCCTCCTTTATTTATACAAGTCTGGCACGTGTGAAGTGTCTCTTCACTGGCAGGGCCGACTTCTCCAACTGGATGGGTAAACCCACCTTTATTATATTTCTGGGTCTCTTTATTAACTGCTAGGGCCGACTTCTTATTCTGCCTATTATAATTGTCTTTTGACCAATCCGCAAAAGGGGATTTGGTCCTATTACAATAACCAACATGATCAATCCACAATGGGGATTGATCCTATGAATAATATATCAATAATAATAAGAATACTCTTTGCAGTTACAATATTTCAACACTCCCCCTTAACAAGAAGGGTATTCTTCAGCAGCATCATGCGAGAGAAAGAGGACAGCATCATCAACAGCATCAAATGGGAGTACAGCATCATCAATATCATCTTGGCTGGCGTATCTATAAATCATCGGAAGTTTTCTTCATCAGTAGCATCATCATTCTCAAAGGAATGCCATCATCATCTGCATCAATATGTATAAGTATAAAAACTGATACATCATCATCATCACAGCACAAGGCTGGCTCATCATAATACAAGATTGGCTTTACGTCACAGTTGTCAAGCTGGAAGATCAGTACTTGTCTCATCTCATTGTCTTGCTTTACGTCACAGCACTCAAGCTGGAAGCAAGATACTCGTCCTGCTTTACGTCACAACCATCAGATTGGAAGCAGGATACTAGACTGGCTTTACGTCACAGCTATCCAGCCGGAAGCTCAGTGCTAGTCTCATCATATCATCTTGCGTTAAGTCTGACAACTCGATCAGAAGCAAGGAACATCTTCATCTTGCTTTACGTCTGACACTGGCTCAAAAGCAAGGAACATCTCATCTTGCTTTACGTCTGACACTGGGTCAGAAGCAAGGAACATCTCATCTTGCTTTACGTCTAACAACTCGGCCAGAAGCAAGGAACATCTCATCTTGCTTTACGTCTGACAGCTCGGTCAGAAGCAAGGAACATCTCATCTTGCTTTACGTCTGACAGCTCGGTCAGAAGCAAGGAACATCTCATCTTGCTTTACGTCTGACAACTCGGTCAGAAGCAAGGAACATCTCATCTTGCTTTACGTTTGACAGTTCAGTCAGAAGCAAGGAACATCTCATCTTGCTTTACGTTTGACAACTCGGTCAGAAGCAAGGAACACATCACATCTTGCTTTACGTCTGACAGCTAGGACAGAAGCAAGGAACATCTTGATTTACATCTGACAACTAGGTCAGAAGCAAGGAACACGTCACATCTTGCTTTACGTCTGACAGCTAGATCAAAAGCAAGGAACACATCACATCTTGCTTTACGTCTAACAGCTAGGTCAAAAGCAAGGAACATCACATCTACTCCCCCTTTCGAGGAAGGTCCTTTCGGACTAAGCCAAGCTTATCTCGGAAGTACCCAAACTTTACGCGAGATAGAGGCTTGGTCAACACATCAGCAACCTGTTCATCCATGCTAATGTACTGGAGCTTCAAGGCTCCTCTCTGTACCATGTCGCGGATGTAATGATAGCGGATCTCTATGTGCTTTGACCTGTCGTGGAATACAGGATTCTCTGTCATCTTTATGCAGCTCTGGTTGTCACATAGAATCACGGTTGCTCTCATCTCCAAGTCAAATAGATCGGTCAGCAACTTTCGAAGCCATATAGTTTCGCAGCTAGCAGAACATGCAACAATGTATTCTGCTTCCGTTGTGCTGAGAGCAATACTAGATTGCTTCCTACTCTGCCACGAGATCATAGCTGATCCCAAACTAAAACAGCATCCTGAAGTGTTTTTCCTGTCTGAAACACTTCCTGCCCAATCTGCATCAGTATATCCACTCAATGTGAAATTATGATCTCCATCATAGCTGAGACCATAATCTATTGTACCTTTGAGGTACCTCATCACATGTTTTGCAGCCACTAGGTGAACACGTCTGGGTTCTACCAGAAACTGACTCAAGGTGTTCACGACAAAACAAATGTTTGGTCTGGTGTTCGTCAGGTACATCAGCAATCTAATAATTTGTCTATACAGTGTGGCATCAATCGATTCTGATGATGTGTCGACCAGTAGCTTCAGCTTTGCTTCCATGGGTGTATTCATGGGCTTGCATTCCAGCATGTCGAATCTCTTTAAGATTTTGACCGTGTACTTCCCTTGGTTAAGGAAGATCCTCTTAGGACTCTACCATACCTCAAGACCTAAGAAGTAATGCATTAGGCCGAGGTCTTTCATTTCAAATTCCGAGGCAAGTCTCTTTTTACATTCAGCAATGAGCTTTTCTTCTCTAGTTAAGAATAAGTCATCCACATATAGCAGTAAGATTACTGGCTCATTATCCATAATTTTGAAGTAGAGATTTGAGACTTCTTTACTCCTGGTAAAGCCTAAGCTCGTCAAGAAACTGTCTATACGGCTATACCAAGCTCTAGGAACTTGTTTCAATCCGTATAAGGCTTTCTTCAATCTGCAGACATGAGACTTCCTGTCTTCAACCTCAAATCCTTGAGGTTGCTCTATATACATTTCCTCTTCGATGACACTGTTTAGGAAAGTTGTCTTCACGTCCATCTGGTAGAGCTTCCACTTCATCTTAGCTGCAAGAGCTATGATGGTCCTGATCGAAGTGTATCTGGCTACAGGAGCGAATGTCTCTTCATAGTCAATGTCTTCCTTCTGGGAACTATTTCCCATACTTCGTTCTTCATTATGGATTGGTATTCCTCTGTCATGGCATCTGCCCATTCTTTCCTTTGAATGGCTTCTTCAAAACAAGTAGGCTCCTCTTCTAGGAGGTCACACATCAAAGCCGTATAACTGGAGAATGGCTTTGGTCTTTTCACCTGTCTCGTGGTTCCTTGGGGAACACCGTACTTCTCTCCATCTTGAATAAGCTCTCTAGCCCAGGCTGGCTTTCTTTTATGGAGGATCGTCATCTTAGGAGGTTCTTGCACTTCTACTATATCATGGTCTTCTAAAAGTTCCTCATCAGGGGAAGTTACGACTTCCCTCTCTGGTTCTGCAGCTCTGGGAACCTCCCTCATTGCAGTATGGGGGATTACGGGTTCCTCTTCATATACCTCTTCAAGCTGGCATATTTTAGATTTCTTGAGCGCTACATCTTCATCAAAGATCACATCCCTGCTGATCTCAATGTGATGTTGACCTGGTATATAGATCCTGAAGGCCTTGGAAACCTCACAGTATCCCATAAATATTCCCTTCTTTCCTGAAGGGTCCAACTTATTTCTCTTTTCTTTAGGTATATGAATAAACACTGGACAGCCAAATATTTTGAGATGACTTACCTCTGGCTTCTTTCCGGTGAACATCTCTTTCGGTGTCTTGAGCCCAAGTGCACTATGGGATAATTGGTTCTGCACATAAACAGTTGTCATCGCTGCTTCTGCCCATAAGCACATAGGAAGATCTTGATCATGGATCATAGTCTTCACAACTTCCAGTATGGTTATGTTCTTCCATTCAGCTACACTGTTTTGTTGGGGATTATAGGGAGTAGTGAGTTCCCTCTTGATTCCAACATCTTTGCAGAAGTTCACAAATTCTTTTGAGGTATATTCTCCTCCATTATCTGACCTGAGTATCTTGATCTTTCTTTCAGAAAGGTTCTCTATCAAGGCTTTGAATTCCTTGAACTTATTGAACACTTCATCTTTAGTCTTCAAGAAATATATCCAGGTTTTACGAGAGTAATCATCAATGAATGATACATAATATACATACCCGCTAATGGAGGATGATGGCATTGGGCCACACACATCTGAATGGATGAGTTCTAGGACTCCTTCTGTCTTGCTATCCCGGTTTGGAAAAGGGTTCTTGATATTCTTCCCTTGTGCACATCCATTGTATATGCCTTTATGGTCACCTTTGAGTTCTAGTAAACCTGTGACCGCTTTGCATATGTATGGTAGCGCCTTGTAGTTGATGTGGGCTAATCTTCTATGCCAAAGTTCACATGAGTTTTCAATGGCATGGGTCATAGCAGCCTCTGAGTGACCCTTTAATTTATACAAGCCATTTTCTTCATTGCCAATGAAGATTGCTTCATTTAAAGTTTCTCCCTTAGCCCACATAAGAACTTCTCCATCTATAAAGGCAACTCTGAAGCCTTTCTTCTCTAAAGCTGAAATGGAGAGTAGGTTCTTCTTCAAGCCTGGTACATATAGTATGTCCTTCATTTTTAGTGAATTCCCTGAATTCAGTTT